>VUQH01082705.1:0-18574 GCA_015106775.1 Etroplus canarensis
CAATATAATGATTATGCAACAAGTTTGTATCTCACTCAACAAGAAACAAATGCCCCCATTTTTTTTGACCAATGAGGTAATCATGTTTGTGGTTATTGAAATTTAAAAATTACTATGAGCTAATTTTAATGCCCACACAGATGGGACTGTCATCCCTCAAAGGGGGTGTCTTGTCTTTCTGTGCAAACTGGCGCATTCTTCTGATCTTCCCTTGGCCTCCCTACATTTCTGTAAATAAAGTATACTGTAAACTTAACAACTCTGTCTACCACTCTTATTCCATAACACTAACATTGTCTTTTAATTTAACCCAAAAGAACCCATGGTGACATGCATGTAACAAACACTTGACATTTTTTAAAGCTGTGTTGGCCCCTTGGTCTGTTGTATATCCCCCATAATTTTCCTGTAAGGAAAAATGGGTCTGGGTTCTTATGGGTTAATTTTGTTACTGTTACATTCGCTAATGTTGCAGATGCAGTGTTGTGCTTTTTCACCCTTTAATTAACTCTACTGGCGTCATGCTGTACAGCAAATTTCTCTTTTATTGTAACAGTAAAGTAAACAGTAAAGTACTGGCAGCCAGATTTGATGCATAAACTGTTATTGTATAGTTTGCTGACTGTAATCCACATCAGACTGTAGAGAATATAGTTTTTATAGTATCATACTGTTGCTTGTTCAGTTCCCATTATAATGTGGTTTTATTCTTCCTACTGTTACTTTGAAATTCAAAGGTGTCTTTTTACCCAAAAACCCTGATTTAAGTTTATTAGTTTCTTGAGATATGACTAGATGCCATTTATAAGTAAGTAATTAGTATGTAAGTAAAGTTTATTTACATGACACCTTTCAAGACAAAAGTCACAAAGTACTTCACAAAATAGATCAAAAGACGTGTCCAAAGTTCAACCCTGGGTCCAATCATGGCCCGAGGTCAGATGTTTTTTTTTTTATGGCCATAGCTCCTGCCTTAGAAAGTATTATTTAATCACCCACTACCACTTTCAAACAGAATTAATAAATTATACAAGCTTAAAATCCAATTTCTCTTTTCAACTTATGGTGGCTAGTTTAGTATAGGAATGTATCATGCCCCCGGTAGCATAGCGCTTTTGCCTTACAAGTGAAAGGTCTCTGGTTTGATCCCAGGTGGGGACACAAGACTCTCTCACCACAGAGGGTTGTGTCAGGAAGGGCATCTGGCGTAAAACTTCTGACACATGACCAGTGTGGATTAATCCACTGTGGTGGTGGACAACACAGTCATAAGGTATGAAGTCTTTCAATTCTGAGCTTCTCACAGTATGGTCTTCAATCTCTAAAATGATAGTCAGGTTACCTCACATTTATGATCTGTATATCAGCGAGCTTTCTTTTCAACAAGCTCCTTTAATACACACTCAGAACATTCTGCATGAAGCAAGATCAAAAACAAACAACAATAAAGAAAATATTGCAAACCAATAAACTGCTGAGTAAAGCTTCAAAAGTTAGAACTGTGGAAAAGAAAAAGGAGGGGAAAGTCACAACAGCAATAAAGTCAATTAATTAATCAATAAGTGCAAGGGACTTTTTTTCCTGATGTGTATTAGTGACACAGTTCCAGGTCAAAGAAATGTGTACAACTTAGGTGCAAAGTTCATAGTGAGCCATTTTCCAGATTTAGCAGCATGGTGTGGTTTCTGGTACTCAGAAAAATCAGTCAGAGTGATACTCCTTCTTCTTTTAAACTCTGCGATGACCTGCATATGCGTGTCGTCATAGCTGTGCAGCGATTGCGCTTACTTATTCGTCATCTTACTGCATATTTCACCAATATTATCTAGTTTTGTTTTCTGGACAATAAGCATATTTCGCGTTTGATGCTGTTTCAAATGTTAAGCACGCTAGGAACCGCGTTTCCGTCTTTTTAAAGATAAACTACGACTCCCATGAGGCCCCTGGAACAAGGAAGTCAGACGTGTTTCAATTGAAACCGGAGTTTGTATGAAAGCAGGAGACGTCCGACACACGAAGCGCTGCTGTTTGCAAACATGTTGCGCTGGTTGTTCGATAAGTGACACGTTTTCTGTAGTTTTTCTCCGGCAGTAAATCACCATGGGGCCCGTGTTTGCTGTTGTTCTCGTGTTTGTCGGGTGTTGTAGTAATGTGGTGTCTCTGGAGCTGCTTGTGAGGTCAGTGACAAACTTAGACCGTGTTTCCACACTCATCAAGACTTCACTGCACAGACATAATGTATATACAAGGCCTGTTTGGACTCCTCCCACTGCACAGATGTTTTTCACTGTATCCCAACAGGAAGTGTAGTCATATTTGCATGCTGCGAGTGTCATTTATGTTGCACTGACTGTAGAAAACACTGGTTATTAAGCTGCTTTTCGTGGCATTGGAAACTGTTTTTGTGTGTTAGTCAGCAGTTCTTCTTTTACCACGTTATCTCCACTAACTGCTTTTCTTGTGTAAAGATACAGTGGGTATAGAATATCAGGTTTTTCTAATGGAAAAAAAAAATGCCAAATTTCCAAATGTGACTCTTAACCTGTACAGTTCAATTGAAAAAAGAAATAAATCTGTTAGGGGAAACATTTGAAAAATAAAAAATGCACAATACGCTGGTTGCATAAGTGCGCACACCCTAAAAATAATACTTTGTTGAAGCAAGTTTTGCTTTTATTATAGCATTAAATCTTTTTGGGTAGGAGTCTATCAGTATGGCACATCTTGACTTGGCAGTATTTGCGCACTCTTACTTGCAGAAGTGCTCCAAATATGTCAGATTGTGAGGACATCTCTTGTGCACAGCCCTCTTTCGGTCACTCCAAAGATTTTCAATTGGATTTAGGTCGGAGCTTTTTAATCTTCTTCTAGTGAAGCCACTGTTTTGTTGGTTTGGTTGTATGCTTGGGGTCACTGTCCTGCTGAAAGGTGAAATTCCTCTTCAGCTTCAGGTTTCTAGCAGACATCTGAAGGTTTTTGGGAGGTATTTGTAACTGTTAAGTCCCACCACCTTCCAGTTCCAGTTCCAGCGGAAGAAAAACAACCCCAAAGAATGATGCTGCCACCACCATGCTTTACCATGGGTATGGTGTTCTTCATGATGTACAGTATTATTTTTGCACCAAACATACCTTTTGGAATTGTGGCCAGAAAGTTTAACCTTGCTTTCATCAGACGATAAAGCATTTTCCCTGATGTATTTTTTAAATTTGTTTTTGTTAACTTTAGCCAAAATTTACTTTAGCTGATGGCAGGTGTGTATCCAAAAAGACTGAACACTGTAGTTAAAGAAAAACTTGCTTGAACAAAGTATTAGTTTTAGAGTGCGCACACTTATGCAACCTGCTTATTGTATATTTTTTATATTCCCCCCCAGATTTTTTCCATTTGTATTGAATTGTACAGGTTATAGGGTCACATTAAACTGGAAAAAGTTATGAAATAATTTATCATGGTCTAATTTTGTCTGTCAGAAAAATATGGTAATATCCACTGTATTTTTAGCCTAAGTTCTCGTACCGTTATTTTTTCATACTTAATCATGTGCCATGTTTTTATTTAATTACAAAAAGTGGTATACAGTAGATATACCTTTAATCAGAAATGTTGACTTTATAATACTTAGATTTTAGAGTCAGACAGATATATCCACAGATATTGGCCCATATCAGATATATCAGTACTGACATAAATGTTGTTTGATATTCACCAAATTTAAAACTGGTAACAGGTCATAACACAGAAAGAGATGCCCAGGATAACTTAAAAAATAATGTCCACACATAGGTGATTTCTGCTGATTAGAAAACTGTCAGGATTGTCTGCATGTAGCAGTGTAGGGTCACAGCTGGTGGAGACGCTATGCCTGAAGTTAGCAGTTTGTGAGCTTTATTGCCGTAGAGTTGCTAAACAACCCTTTTATTTTTCAGTAAAGCCAATATAATACTTGCACTCGCCGGCCACTTCATTACATGCACCTTAATAGTACTGTGTTGAAGCCTCTTTTGCCTTCAGAACAACTTTGATTCTTAAGAGCATAGATTCAACAAGGTGCTGGTAACATTCCTCAGAGATTTTGGTCCATATCGACATTATAGCATCACACATTTGGTGCAAATTCATTGGCTGCACATCCATGTTGTGACTCTCCTATTCCACCAGACTCCAGGCCAGGTAATGTTTTTCCTATCTTCTGTTGTCCTGTTTTGGTGAGGCCATAGGAATTGTGGCCTCAGATTTTTGTTCTTAGCAGACACTCCTGTCCTGACTCTTGTGAGCTAAGAAGACAAGTTTTGTTTGAGTTACTGTTGCCTTTCTGTAAGCTCAAAGCAGTCTGGCCATTCTCCTTTGGCCTCTAACATCAACAAGGCTTTTTCAGACTGCTTCTCACTGTTTTTCTTACCATTCTTTGAAAACCCTACAGATGGTTGTGTGAAATTTCCAGTAGATCAGCAGTTGCTGAAAAGCCCATCTGGCACCAACAATGATGCCACATTCAAAATCACTTAAAGCACTTTTCTTCACCAATCTGATACTCGGTTTGAACTACCTCATCCTACCTTATTTTAAGCATGTCAAGATGACTAAATTCATTGAGTTGCTGCCATGTGATTTGCATTAACAAGCAGCTGAACAGGTGTACCTAATGAAGTGGCCAGCAAGTGTAGATGTCCCAGTCTCTACAAATGTATCTGCAAACCTTTCCTCGTGTTTATAATGCTCACAGAATTGGACACATTAATAAAGGCTAAAGTTAAATCTGTGTTTCTGTTTTTATTTTATTTTTGTAAGATTTTTAGGTCGAGTTTTTATTTTCATTACTTTTAACTTTTTACTTTAATTTTTCTTCATGAGAATATCATTGAATAGGACAAACTTGGTATTCCAAACTCACATAACTAAATCACAGTACAGTTAAACTTATTGATCAGATAATAAAAAGTTATAAAGATTTTTTTCTGTTCTTTATTTAATCTAGTCTTTGTTTGCATGTCCATCATTCAATTTAATTTCATCTGGGTTCTGTTGTTTGTTTGTTTCTGTTTTGTTTCTATAGAGATTTTCCAGGATGCGGCAACTTAGTCACCTTTGCTCAGTTTCTCTTCATCGCACTGGAAGGTTTTATCTTTGAAACAAAATTTGGATGCAAGAAAGCAGCAATACCTGTTAGGTAAACTTAAATGAAGTCATTTTTTAAAAAATTAATTGCTTTTGAATGTCCTGCTGCACTGAAAGTCAAAAAGTGACAATGAATCAAACTATTTGTTTCTTTTTCTCAGTAACTATGTGATCATGGTGACCATGTTCTTCACTGTTAGCGTGATCAACAACTATGCTCTCAATTTCAACATCGCCATGCCACTACACATGATCTTCAGATCAGTAGGTTTTGCCGCTTTTCACTTTGAGTCGTGAATGTTTCCTGTTATCACAGACCGTCATTTCCTCCACCTGATCTTTGAAAAGCCTTCTCGTTTCTGTGCAGGGTTCTCTAATCGCTAACATGATCCTGGGAATAATTATCCTGAAGAAAAGGTAACCCCGCCTCCTCCGACAACTTACACAACAACATTTACACCCAGCATTTTCTAGATAAGTTCTTTCCCACTGGGTAAAAGCATCATTATACTTTTGATTTTATAAATCTCAAATGTCAAAAAGGTTCCTCAAACATCTTACATGATGCTCTTCATGACCGCAGTCTTCTATCAAATGCTGATGATATTAAGTTTATGCCATTTTTCAGAGAAAGAGGATAAAGAGATACTGTTTTGATGTCATGAACAGACTTATGTTTGAGAGAGTCACAAGCATATTTAGTCCGGTATTGGCACTGATGGAAAATTAACCTTCGTATTTCATATGGATAATCATTAGGCAAAAAGTCTTCTGTTTTGTTGAAAAAAATCATCATTCCCAGGTTCTGTTGGAAATGAGTTGTTAAGGCAGTTTTCTTGCCAGTCTTAGACTACAGTAATGCAGTTTATAGACATGTATTCTCTTCCTCTAACCTTCTTGAACCTGTCAGTCATTCAGCAATCAGGTTTATTATCAATGATGTGTACGGTGCACATAATTATGTTTTATATGATGAAAATAACTGCTACACTACTCACTGACATCTTTTTTTTATCTGTTATCTGTTCAGTTTAAATGCTTCTCACTATCTACCCTTTTTAGTTTTATTATTTCTAATATTTGTATGCAAGGAATCAAAAAGTTCCATAAGTCTGCCCAGAAAAGCAAAAACCATATCTGATTTAGTTGTGACTGCTGTCCCCTTCAGCTTCATCTCCCTGTGCATATCCTACCACTCCTGCTTTTTGTAGATCACTCTCTGTCCTGGCAGTTACTCTTCAAAGAGACACTGGCCAAAGTTAAATCATCTATCAATGCAGTCACTGAACTTTTTGATCACACATTGTTATAACTGGCATTTTATGTAGTTTATCCAAAAAAGTCCTTATTTCTAAACAGGAACTTTTAATGTTTCTCATTAACCAACTGCAATAACTCCCTTCCTCTGTTATCACTTCTCTTAATTATTTTTTCCACTTTGGTTTTGTTACTGACTTTGTCATTGAGGTCTTTGAAAAAGAGGGTCACTGATGTTCTCCTAAGTATAAATGAAGGTTGAAAAGAGTGTCACAGAATGTCATCATTTGTTTTTGTCTGACTCTCTCTTTTTTGCAGATATTCAGCCAGCAAATATCTGTCTATAGCATTAGTCTCAGTGGGAATCTTCATCTGCACCATCATGTCTGCCAAACAAGTGGTGAGTCCTCAGCCGAAACCTGGTTTATCATAGAGTTCCAAAATGTGTAATTTAAATGTTTGTGCCTTGCAATGATGCATTCTTTAAAAGTGTCTTTTTTGGTATTACAGAATGTGTCCAGTGAGGGTTCGGAAGACCAAGGCTTTTACGCCTTTATGCACTGGCTTATAGGTGAGTGCAACAGTTATGATAGCAACATAGACCAATATACTAGCTCATTATATCTCCCAGATGCAAGTTGGGAGATATTGTGGTTTTAACCTGGTGGTACAGCATCCACGGTCTGCTGTAGAGATTTACAACATTATTGCAATAGCCCATTACAGATTTAGAGGAGCTTCACCAAAGTTGGTAGGTGTATACCCCCAGAGGAGTAGTAGGTTTCAGTCAGTTTTCTAAGTACACATTCATTTAGGCAATTTTTTTAAATTTCCTTTCCATTAACTTTTTTAAACCTAGTTTTAACTTTTTTTGTTTAGTTTTTGTTTATTATAATCATTGCGGGTAGGAAATCTAGGGAAAGGTCTGGCTGTCTGTGTGTCAAGCTGGGGACTTTGCTGCCACAGGTGATTCAGCCCAATGTGGTTTGAGCCCTAATGACTCCCCAGTGACCCACCGTTCTTCTAAGGTTCTAATGTAAGATTTAACCTGACATCATAAGCATTTTGTGTAGCTGATTTTTGTTTTGGTGGATGGGGTTCTCTTCAATCAGGCATTGCCATGTTGACCTTTGCTCTGCTGATGTCTGCAAGGATGGGCATTTTCCAGGAGACCCTGTACAAGCAGTACGGGAAACACTCCAAAGAGGCACTCTTCTATAATGTGAGTTTTCTTCCAGCTTCAACAACATGGGAATTAACTCTGCAAATGTTTTCAGGGAACTGTTTTGAAATGCTTTAAATTCCTTTAACAAATGTCTCAGGTTGCCTCACACAGAAAACTCTGTTCATCTCTTTGCAGCACTGCCTGCCTCTGCCTGGCTTCCTGCTTCTTTCCACAAATATCTACAACCACTGCATCCTCTTCAGTCAGAGCAGTGAGTCCCATTGATTTATTCAGGAAACCTTTTTGTCTGTCTCACTGATCACAGATGTATATAATTACTTCTTTTGCAGCTCCTGTAGTGATTCCTGCAGTTGGACTGAGCATGCCAATAATGTGGGTCTACCTGCTGATCAATGTCATCACACAGTATCCTGGCAAAAAAGTACTGCATTGATGTTTTTCTACTGTAATACTGAACGCACTATTGTAGTGAATCATAACCTGTTTTTTCAAAAATCTAAAATGATCCCAGTTTGATTGAGCTTTACACAGCTCAAACTGAAGACATATTCAACCTGTGACGAGACACTGCATGTGCAGTTTCTGGATTATATCTAAATTCATAATCACATTTGTTTATGGTCAATAGAAATCATCAGTAGCCATTCATTTTTAAAGTGTCAAGCATGTATTTAACTTAAAAATCTGATTTTACCAGTAGATTTTCTTGAAATGTAAGTAAAATTTCACAGAAAAACAAATGTAAAGACAAAGGAAGGAAAAAAAACTACTTTAAAGAAGTGATTTAGCATCAGGTTCTCCAGGAATGATAGGAGAAATCCGTTATCCAGACATAGCCCACCTTGTCATAAGCAGCTCTCCACACCACACCAGAGATGGCCTGAGGTTCAGCAGCAATTTGGTTTTTGTCAGGATTCTGACATACAGCCAGTGGCTCTTTGTCCAACAGGTGGCAGCACTCCTCAGCTGACCACACAGATCAATTGTCTGAACCTGCTTATAGTTCTTAGCAGGATTTCTGCTGCACCAGCATACCACCAGTAAAGTAACACACTCTCTCAGTTTTTACAATAACTAGATGAACAATTTAATTGGTGAAAGTTTGAATTTTTTTTTTTTTTACAAAGGGATGAAAGCACACAGCTGTAAAAAAAGGAGGTGTATTGGATTGATTTACTGACTTTGCCTTTAATTATAATGATAATACGATATTTCATTTGGGCAAAGTAAATGTGCAGCTGCTTAGGTTAAGGTAATACTAATATACTAAAACGACAATAACACTGAAAAGGGATTGCTACTGGTTAAATTTGACTCATTAAATTATGCTTATTAGTAGCTCCTTATTTTTATTCTTGGACTCTACTATAGTGGCTTTGCATTTCAAAATCTGTATTTATCTTATACTGAGTCTCAGTGGAGCCTCTCAGTTCATACACTGTATAGCTCAGCTCACTTTTAAAGCAACTTCCTTCTGATTGGCTGCCCCTCGCTAACAAAACAGTTTGAACAGCAGGTAGGTGGGGCTTCTGTGCAAAGATGACCATATTAAGGATTTCCCTTCTATCTGACATGCAGAGCCAGGAGTGGGGGAAAAAACATCTCATTCCTGAGCTTTTGGCTCACAAGAATTACTTGCACATACATTGACCTCATTATTTGAAACTGAATAAGTTTAAAAAATGAGCATCCACCATTCTAACCATAAATGGAAGAAATTAAGGAAAATAGATCAACTTTAATGTGATGAAATTTGATGTACTAACTTGTATATGAACTCACAATTTAGATTTTTTTTCTCTGTGTCTGAGTCTGGTTGCAGTCTTTAACCATTTCTTCAGGTATGTGTGCATCCGTGGTGTTTTCATCTTGACTACAGAGTGCGCCTCGCTGACAGTCACACTGGTGGTAACGCTCAGAAAGTTCCTCAGCCTCATCTTCTCCATCATTTACTTCCAAAACCCTTTCACTCCCTGGCACTGGGTGGGCACTGCCGTGGTCTTTCTCGGTACTCTGCTGTACACAGAGGTGTGGAGCAGCATGCAGGCAGCTCTGCGAGGACCTGATACCAAGGAGAAGAAGGCAGAGTGAAGAAGCAGAGACTGGTGGTGGATAGAAAATCAGCCACCGTGTTGGACTTAGAGATTATTGTTGGTCAGTTATCCTGCAGTAGTTTTATACAGTTTTAGGGTCGTTTGGTTTTCATACCTGATCATCTTACACATGACTGTTCACAAATACAAACACACAACAGTTTGAAGGCTGGTGATATTCTACCTTTTCCATGTTGGCAGCAAGTCCCATGAAAAAACCAAATCCAGTAGAGTGTAATAGTGCATTCACACATAGGGAGACAAACTAGCAAGCTATGGCTCTTGTGACTCTGGGGTGTTTTTGTTGAGCCCATAATTTACAGTCTCTTCTGCATCTGGACTTTTGTTTTGTGACATGTCCTGTTGCACACTTGTTTCTTGTGTCAGTGTTTTTAAGATATTTGATCACATGATTACATACATGTAAAATTAGACCTCTGTGGTGATGAACCCACAGCAAATCTATGCAGGCCTTCTCAGCTCCAAAGATCTTTATGGCCTCCTTTAGCTCATTGTCTTCTAGCCCTTAACTTCACTGTTTTTCTTCACGCTCACTGCTTTGACAGAATCATGGTTGAGGGCCAAAGACTGCGAAAACACCTCTTTCTGGGTTTCCTGCTCAATAACAAACAGCAGACCAAAAAGGCTTTGACTAGGACATTTAAAAGTGATTATTAGCCTGATAGAAAGCAAACATCCCAAACATGAGGCAAAGATGTTTTAAGTGTTTTAGCGTTTTTTTTAAAAAAGCTGATCAAGAAAATTGCTCCCAGATTTGAGAAAAGATTAAATATGTAAATATTACATTGGCAGTTTGTTTCTACTGCCCCCAGTGGCCTGAACCCCACATTTTTAAAATTTAATTTGTTAAAAAAAAATCAGATTTCTCAGTACATCTGGTCATTCTGTTTTTAGTAGATATTACTCAAACAGTCAACATTTTATGTTATAGGGACTGTTTTAAGTGTTTGATATATGATTGGCGGTCCAGTGAACATTTAGCAACAGGAACATGTCAGCCAGTGCCACAGTGTGGCTCAGTGATGTGTTTTAATAGTTTGGTGGAGCTCTGGGGCTCAGATGAAGAAGCTAAATCAGACTTTGGCTATACAGATACCTCGAGATATCTGCTTGTATAATGATTAATTTATTGTTGGATTTGCTCTTTTCCATTAGATGTGCTGGCAGTAGGAAAAATATAAATCTTCTCAGACTTACATGTTTAGTACCTCTTTAGTGCATCCACACAAACAAAGTCACACTTTTATTCTCTGTGATGTTTGAATATTTATTTTTTTAAAAGTGACAGCTAATGTGCTCCAGGTTCACGTTCGTCTGAACACTATCATGTGATGCTGAATGAACTGATTCTTTAAGGAGCTGCTGTAATCACACTGTGTGAATAGTTAGAGGGCTAATTTATGCAGAGCATATAGCCCCTGTGTCCTTGTCATATTGTCTCAGGTGTATTTGCCAACAATAAACCTTTACACTCCCTGCCAGCTGAATTAAAATGGCAACATGACTACAGATTGAGATTCCTGTTTTATCTCTGCATGAAAAAAAAAGTACCTCCAGCGGCTCTCTTGTATTCTCCCCAATGGGTGGGATGCCCTTTCTGACACGACCCTCCATGGTGAGAGGGGCTTGTGTCCCCCACCTGGAATCGAACCAGGGGCCTTTCACTTGTGAGGCAAATGTGTAAACCTGTGCACTGTTGTTTTATCTCATGCATATACATGCAAAAATAATTTCCCACAAGAGGTACGTGCGTCTTTTTTTGAGTGACTTTTATGAATGTTTTATTCTGGGACACTCTGTTCTCTTACGTTTCACTGACTTTAACACACAGTGGACCAATCCAGAGGGGTGGTGTTCAACTCCATCCAATGGAAGCTGATGTTGTTCGGACTCAGTGGTGGGGAGGGCAGCTGTTTGGGTGTTTGTGTCACGGCGTGGGTCCTGTCGTTCCAGCACACAGTCCTGTAGTGATCTGTAGCTGGGGGTGGGGCAGTGATGGGGGGGAACAGCCCGAGTCGCGTCTCCGGGGAAGATGAAGGCGGAGGAATTACTTTTGTGAAGGGCATTCGGGTGAGCGAAACTAAATACAAATTTAGTTTGGAACTGCTGCAGTGGGGATAGAGTTCGATTGCTCGGCGCATCAGTGCAGATCTTTGATTTGGTGTCATTAATGCGCTGATTGATTTTGAAAACCCAATGAAGTCCCCCTGCAGAGTCAGAGGCTTCCCTCTGCTGTGGGAGTTAAATATAGAAAGGGCATGCTGGGTTTGCACGCCACTGAATACTGAAGAAACTTCTTGAACTACTTAAAATGTGTCTAAAATTCCTAAATCATTTTAAACCTATAATTCAGTTATCTTTAATTCAAGTAGTTTAGTCAGTCATCAATCTGCGACCTTATCGACCACAACAACTAAACTTTTATTTGTATTAACTTTTACTTTTATTATTATTATTGTTGTGTGAAATAAGGGCAGTAACAGTTTCCTATAATAATCTGTTTTTCCAGGAAGAGCTGGCTCAAGTTTGTCTTTTGTTAAAAAGGATTAAGTTATATTAAAGAGTGTGTCCGATCCAAGTTGCTGTTATTTTGTTGCCAGTGGCTGCAAAGTTTCTGCAACTATAACCTGAGGAACATGCCTGACTTAAAGACTGATATCTTTAAATAAATGCTAACTTGAGGCCTCTGTAAAGTTTGTGTACACACATGCTGTCCTTGCTCCAGTTTAAATGGTAACAGTGTGATTATGCTCCAGTTGTAACTAATAAGCTCTTAGGTGACCTGCCTGAAATGACTGCAAAAATGTACCTTCATCCCTAAAGAAGTGCAACATTTTTAATCAGTTTTGATAACTGCTCAAATTAGGCATCTTGGATTCATTTGTGCAATTTGGACGCACCCCCAAACAATAACAAAATAACTAATATTCTAGCAGGAGCTGACTCATATCTCTCAAGATTTTCAGTCCTGTAATATCAGAATCACCTTGTCAAAATTAAAATCAAAATTGAAAGCGTAATTACTGACAGATTTGGTTTTCTTTAAAAGTCCTAAACATCAACACTGAGAGTAGTAATTTAATTCAACTTTGTGATCCTTAGTCACATGTTTGAATTTTAAAAAATAATTAACTCTTTTTAAGATAGACAGAGACTGACATATGCAAACTGTTTATGCATTCATCCTTCTGAACAAGTTTCAACCAGAGTTTCTGATTTTGCTCTTAAATGTGTGTTTATGTCACTGCCTGTTTGTTACAGAAAAATAAATCGGAAGGTCTTGGGATAAGAGTTCCACTTTTAACAGGCTGTTATGTCTTTTGTACAAGAAACAAACTACAGAGAGAACTGTCTTTTCATTTGTTTGATATAAAATATAACCCTATTTGGTTAATGGCATGTTGAATGTTATAAAACAATGCAGTAATGTTTACCGTCAGTGATGCGTAAATTTCACGTTACTTACGCAGGAGTTGAACCCATAATAAGAAGCGGAGCCCAGCGAAAATGGACACGTGTAGAGTTGAACTGCACTTCACTGAATTTTCAGTTATATTTACAATATATAGGGCCAGTTCACAACAGTAAACATTTGAGTATGTTTTATATTTTAAAATAAGCACCTTATATCAGTTTAAATCAATAAAACTATATGTTGCTCTGGTTTTTTAAGTAGTTTCCCTCCCAGTGTTATAAACCTAAGCTGCTTTTTTGTCTCCATTTAAAAATTTTGTCTTTAAATGGATAAATTAGTTTGCTTGCCTTTTTTAACTGTGAATTAATTTGAATTACAAAACTGATCTCATGCAACAGGGTGATCCTGTTTAAGCTTGATAGACTAATTCAGTGTTTCTCACACTTGTGGAGTGGGCTACACATGGTGGGAAATGGAGCTACTGCACGTGGGACATTTGATGACTGGGGTAAAATATGGAGTGAAGATGATATTTTTTTGAAAAATAAACCAAAAACAGTTTGAAATGACCATTATTTTCACTTAAATTCTCACTGGTTTTTTTGTTACTGATTGGTAAAAATCATGTTGCATGGGGCATTAACTTTTTTCGGCTTCTGAAGAAGGGCATGCCAGAAAAAGTTTGAGAACCACTGACACATTATCAATGAGCTCTGCTCTTTATGAAACACCCCTCAGGGCCAGGTTACTCTGCAGGACTGTGTTCCTGCTGTAACTGTACTCAAAAAAGTAAATAAACCTGCTCTGTTAATTGGACCTTCTGAAAATGAACCTGACTTACCAAAGTACAGATGCTTCTCACTTTTTGAGACCTGCATGTTTGACTTTCCTCAAAAAGTAAAGAAAACCAACAGGAAAAATAATAACCCAGACCAAAGCATTTGAAACATTTGAGTTACTGCCCTTTGTGTCCTGCAGGTGTCACTTAGAGTTATTTTTCTTATTGCATCAGCTTTCAGACAGAGTCATCAACCGGATGAAACAGTCGCCAAAGGTCATCTGTCCCCATCCCCCTGAAATGAAACCACCAACAGCCACTCCAGTTCCTGCCCCTTCTGTGGAAAACTTGTTACCCCCAGTTATCCCAACTCCACCTCCTTCTTCCCAGGAAACTCCAGTTCCATCAGCGGAACCTGCTGTAACAATAATTTCCCCTCCTCCTGTGAAGTTTCACTCACTTCCTCCAACCTCTGTAGATCCTGCAGCTCCACCTCCACCTCCATTCACCCCTTCTCCAAAGGTTGAATCACCTGCCGAGCCCCTTCCTCCACTGCCTGCTGTAGCCCCACCTTCAGCTGAAGCCTTTGTTCTCCCTCCACCTGTAGACTCCTCTCAAGCATCTGCGGCTCGATCTGAAACTTCATCTTCAGCACCTCCCACTGCTCCACCTGTTGAAACTCTCAAGTCTGCTGCCCCATCATCTCCACCAGTGGAAACAGTTCAACTTCCACCCACGGTTGAATCTGCACCAGTTGTACCAGTAACCCCTGTTTTTGCTGAGGCGTCAGTCCCATCCAATGCACTCCAAGAAGTTCCACCAGTCATGGCTCCAGTTGTTGATTCAAAGCCTGCATGTGATCTGCATCAATCTCTGCCTACTCCAGACTCTGTTGCAGCACCTTCTACTCCACCTCCTCCAGTTCTCTCTTTTGAAGAATCATCCTGTCAGCGTGTGGGACTGTCTGTCGGACCCACTGACCCACCTGTAGCACCACCACCACCAATTGAGGAGCCCACCAAGATCCCATCTGTGCCTCCTGTCGTTGAGAATGAAGTACATGTTGTCACCTCAGCATTTCCGCTTGTAGCAGGTGAGTTTGGGCCATCTTAATCCCTTTTTTGGTATGTACAACTTCCCAAATGTCCCCTTGTTCAATGCATATTTGACTGCAAACATGTGGAGGTTCATCACAGCTTAACCCTAGTACTGTCAGCTAGACGACCAGCTAGATGACCGGCAGTGAATGAAAACACCAGAAGTGATCAATATATAGACGGCCGGCAGTACATGAAACTTCTGGGACATCAATATATTGAGGCCCTGCAGTACTAGGGTTAATAAGGTTTCTTACACCGATATACATGCTCTATCTGGCACAGTTGGGCTCAGATCCACCTTGTAATAAGCAAACAGTATGTATTACAATCCAAATCAGATGACTCTCAGGAACTAAGAGAATACAGTTGATAAAACACCAGGTCTCAAAGAACAGAGTAGGATTGCACTCGTCTGTCAAGTATGCTCAAGATGTTCTGGGAATCGGCACATGAGAAATTGAAAAACACACCGTATTTATATTTGACCAGTCTTCTTGTCAAGAGCATCTATTCGTGCATCTCCAGACAGCTTCCAGTGTAGCTGCCATTATTAGATCATTATCTGGAAGTCCCATTATGGCCACTTCCACTGTGCACTCTCTGCAGTTTCACCGTGGACATCAAATGCGGAGAGTGAACGAGAACTTGTCTTTCAAACTGACCTGACTTTTGTTTGGAGGATCATTGCAGGTAATGGGAGATAGGTCATGACCACAAATCAGTAGTTTCCAAGTCTAAACATAGCTCATCAGGTGAGGAGTGTGACCAGAAGCACGCTTGTCATCATTTTTCCAACATTCACTGGGTTGTGTGCCATGAATTCTTCCTGAAGGATGAGACTCACAGTACAGAGTTATACAGCAATGTTCTGAGGGAGAACATTCAGTTGAAATGACATGAACTCATTTCAGGTCATTGAACTCGTGTGTCAAAACACACCACATGTCACGCTTGCCAGATTTGCCTCCCGATGTGTTCTTCCACTTCCCCACTTCCCACTTCTTTGATGTAGTGGATGAGTTCCAGCTTACATGGCAGGGAAATAACTGCAAGAGGACAAAGCATCAACTCCCACTGAGTGATCTAAAATTAGCAATTACAAGAAGACCTTTCAGATACCAGCCGTTCTAATTTGGACAGACTATATGTTGTTTTCCTTATCACCAAGATGTGCATGTTTCAGAGTGTGAAGTTACAGCTGATACAAGAGTGGCAGAGCTCATTTCAGTATTGAATGACCTTCAAGTCAAGCTGGTGGCTTTATTTTTAAGGGTTTCAGGCATATAGTAAAAGCTCATAATCAGTCAATAGATCTAATGTCACATCCAGTGTTATCTGTTTCTCCTGAAGGGTTGGAGGAAGAGTTGAGGCAGAAACTCAAAGAAGAGATGCAGAGAAGTCTGAAGGAGGAGATCAACCAGAAGAGGCAGGAGATGCAGAGACAGTAAGGGCACAAGACTGAAAATGCTATTGAGTTTCTGCAGAATCTTATAATTTTTCATTATTATGACATAAAAAATAGTCTATAAATGGCAGTAACAAGGATTTAAAAAATATTTTTAGTTAAACTGGAATAAAACTTTAATGTGAAAGAAAATATTCATATTAAAAAGTATACAATTAACTAGGTCTCCACACTTGAAGTGTTGTTGCTGATGTATTCCCACTTGAGCAACTTATTGGTTCAATGGCTCTGAGCCTTCTCAAAGATATATTTGTGTCTGTGAAGGCTGGAGAAGATGAGGGCCCAGGCTCGAGCCGAGGCGAAGGCAGCAGCTCAGGCTCAGGTGGAAGAGCAGGTGAAGAAGATTATGGAGGCTGAGAGGGCAGCATACACGGAAAAGCTGACGGATTCCATCATGAAAGAGCGGATGAAGACAAAAGATGAGAAGCTCATGGTGCAACTTTATGTAAGCAATTGAAGACACACCTGTCTTTTGTATGTGTTAGGATCTCATTTGTAAATATTAAACTTTTCTCTCCTCTTAATGTGATCCTTTTTCTTTCTTGCCCTGTTGTTGCTTCAGTGGATGGAGCTGAAGGTAAGACGGTAGAAATGTTTACTTGCATGTCTCACTCTTAAACAGCAGGCCCACAGTTGTTTGCATGCTGCTGTTGATTTTTTTTTTAACACCAGGAAAAAAACGCATTTCTAACCACATGGAAATTGGGTGTCAGTGTCTACAAAATTTAAATGTGATGGTTTCAGAGCTGTGCTGATGTCCTCAACAAATGTCACACTAATGCAGGCTCATCAGCTGGAGGAGAAGGAGAAAGAGCTGAAGAAACGAGATGCTCTCTACAAGGAACATCTTGCAAAGCTTGAAGCAAAGGTGAGTGATAATTTGTGAGACTTAACACTAGAACCACCAGCCTTCCAAACCCCCTAAAGCTGCCAAGGTGGGTAATTTTGACTCCGTCCAAAAAATTGGCAGCAACAGCAAAAAAAGCCATTTCTTAAAGAAGGTATTAATTTTCATCTAATATATTTTAGAATACAGTAATAAACAGAGAGTACACTAAACAACACAATAACTAACACATCTAAATATTTTATTGTAGAATAAGAACATTTTGAAAAAATTAAAGAAGAGGATAACGTGTGGTTTAGTTACACCTAAACAAAGAAGGTGTAAAAAAGACAGTGCATATTGTGAAACAATCTTAACCTGTCTGGTCGACATTTTTAAATTCACCTCCTGCCTACCTGCCTAGGCTATCTGCTCAGCTCCCTCTTAGTCTGCAGCTTCTCCTCCTCAGGTCTAAAACCAGTTCAATTTGGCTACTCTGCTCCAGATTTCGCTGTTTACCTGGTCAGATTTCTTGCTCAGAGAAGCTAAGGTTTTCCTGCTGTTCTGTGGAACCAGCAACCTGGTTCTCCACGTAACTAGTCATCCACTGTGCCCCAGCTCAAGGTCAAAGGGAGATGCACTGTGTCTTTGTGGATTAAGAGAAAGCATATGATAGGGTGCCAAGAGAGGAACTGAGGTATTTTATGAGGAAGTCAGGAGTGGCAGAGAAGTATGCGATGGTGGTGCAGGAGATGTGTGAGGGCAGCAAGACAGTGGTGAGATGTGTAGTAGGAGTGATAGATATGTTCAAGGTGGGGGTGGGACTACACCAGGGATAAGTTCTGAGCCCCTTCTATGATGTTTACAGATGACATTGTGATCTGTAGTGAGAGTAGGGAGGAGGTGGAAGAGAGCCTAGGGAGGTGGAAATATGCACGGTTGAGAAGAGGAATGAAAGTCAGTAGAAGCAAGACAGAGTACACGTGTGTTTTTTTTTTTGTTTTGTTTTGTTTTGTTTTTTTCAGCCTGTCCTGTCCGGCACTGTAGCGATCAGAATTATTGTCTGAAGGCCAAGAAAAATGCCCAACAGATTTATTTTCCCAAGTGGAACATTACAGCTTTGTCATACTGGTCCACTTGATTGAGCTTTATTATTTATTTATTTATTTTTAATACTTTTAAGTTATTGCAGTCGGAACAGACATGACCGACGGATAGGAAAGGGAAAGACAAAGACAAGAAAGGTTAAAGAAAAGGAGGGGGAAAGAAAAACAGAGGGGGAGAGGGACAGCGAGAAAGGACACTAAAAATCTGC
>VUQH01082706.1:0-10327 GCA_015106775.1 Etroplus canarensis
CTGCTCCTGTTAGGGGTCTCCACAGCAGATCATCTGCCTCCATCTCACCCTATCCCTTGCATCCTCTTCCCTCACACCAACCCTCTGCATGTCCTCCTTCACTACATCCATCAACCTTCTCCGTGGTCTTCCTCTTCTCCTCCTGCCTGGCAGCTCCATCTTCAACATCCTTTGTCCAATATGTCCACTATCCCTCCTTTGAACATGTCCAAACCATCTCAACATGAGCTGTCCCTCTGATGGACTCATTTCTAATAATGTCCATCCTGGTCATTCCCAGTGAACATCAACAGTCAACATCTTCAGCTCTATGCAAAGGGAACAAAGTAAAGGCTGTTAACAAAGAGGAGCAGGAAGAGTGAAAACTGGTCTTTGGTTTGACTCCTGATGAACCCGAGTTGAGCAGGAAGAAACAAGGCCTACAGCATAAGTCAGATCAGGGTTATTCTGGGCAGGTGTGCTGTGCACAGGTGACTTGATGAGTGGATTAGTGTGAGCAGCAGATGGAGGTAGGGCTGCGAGGTCTGAATAAGCAGGAGGTTCCTATGAATGGAAAGCAGACATGTGGATGCCCAACGTGTTCCTTCAGGAGCTCCTGAAATATCTCAGGGATTACACAGCAGGTGCCTGCATGAATGGAAGCAGATGTCCTCACCTGAAGCTCTGACCTGATTCTTAAGGTTTAAATGAGAGAAACCAGGTGACAGCTTCAGGTTTAAGCACCGCAGGAGTTTGAGCATCAGTCTGAATCAGAAGACTACAGTTCAAGCTTCATCTTATGGCTGTATTTTTGTTTTTATTTGTAAACTTCAAAATAAAATCACAGCAGATGAGAGGTTCTTTTACTTCATCATGTTCAGAGAAAAGAGAAATGTGACTTCAAATCATCAGGTCGTCTTTTAAACTGCACTTCATTAGGTATACCTGCTCACTGTTTAACACAAAAATGTAATCAGCCAATCACACAGCAGTAACTCAGTGCATTTAGGCCTGTACAGTACTGTGTAAAAGTCTTGATCCAGCCATCATGTCTTCATTTGCTGCAGGAAGATGGGAAATAGGTGCAAAGATTTATTGAAACATGCAAACTAGAACTGTCAAACGATTAAAATGTTCAGATTAATTACAGGATTAATTTAGATTAATACCCATTCATTATTAATTATTAATTAAGTTTAATTTTGTGGGGGAACAGACTCCTGACAGAAGGTGATAAATACACCTAATTTGTGTTTGATTTGAACTAAACAAAAGAAATGGTGTCCAGATTGCAAAATAAAAAAAATAAAACATACAGTTGGTCAGAGGTAGACTTCCTGTGGTCCTGACAGTCCATGGTGGCATTACATTACAGAGTACTTACAGAGAATCCCTGACTAATGTATGCTTCATATTGATGTGGTTCTTTAACCTGGAGGTGCTTCAGTGAAAGTAAACCTCCTTCCTGCAGAGAGTGTAAACTACTTTATGTTGGTTGATTGTTCCATCTTGGTTTTTTGTACTCAAACTTCCCATCCAGAGGGTCGGTATGATCCATCTCCATCGAGCTGGTTCAGCTGCCAGATAGGCTGGAGGACCAATCAGCACTAGTGAGTGGATTTGTGGGATTTTGAGTCATTATGCGCGGCACATGCATTAACCGCATAAAATTAAAAAAAAAATCAAATTAATCATGCAAATTATTTATTCTGGATTAACGCGTTAATTTTCACAGCCTTAGTCCAAACATAAAAGTAAACACAGCACATGAGGCAAAAACAGAGTTTGTAGACTTCTAACAGCTTAAAGTGAATACTTAGTCTGAGCTCAACATGATCCCACACTGCTTCAGTAATGTTGAGGTCTGGGCTCTGGGGAGGCCAGTCCATGACTGACAGTCTTCCATTGTGTGTTTTTCTATCCAGGTAGGCTTTTACTGCATTGGCATTGTGTTTGGGATCATTGTCCTGCTGAAACATGAAGCTGCTGCCAATCACACATGGTGGATCAACATCTGATGCTACTTTTCTGTCTTCATAATTCCATCAGTTTAACAAGATCTCCAACACCACTGGCTGAAATGCAGCCCAAACCATGACCAACCACCGTGTTTTACAGATGGCTGTAGACACTCACTGTTGGACCTCTCTCCTGACCTCCTCCTTTGGATCCATCCCTCCATCAGACCTGTTACATAGACGGTAGTGAGAACTGCTATGATGTATGGCTTCGAGATGGCGGCACTGACAAAAAGACAGGAGGTGGAGCTGAAGATGTTGAGATTTTTACTGGCTTTCATCCTTGTGAGGAGCCGTTTTATGCTTGAATGATTCATAGGTCAGAGTTAAGTTCCTGTGAAAATGGTCAGGTACAAGGACTGGACTGAAAATGTCCAAAAAACACTTTAAAGACCTTCAGAAAGCCTGAAGAACTGTTGTTCAGACTACTTTAAAACATTACAAGAAAGTCAGAAAAGAAAGAAAAGGGCCTGGACCAAGACTTTTGTACAGTACTACAATGCTTGGTTAACTCCAGCTGGTGATTTTTTTTTTTTAACTTGATTAGTTGAAGCAAACTTTCTGCTGAGAAGCTGCAGATCAGTGTGATGGAGCACAGAGAAACAGAGTGTGACAGGTTGGTCAGAGGAGCTGCAGGCTCCCAGTGAAGAGGTGTTTTATGGAGAGTTTCAGGTGAAATGTTTCAACAACTCTCATTTAAGCTTTAAACCTTTACAGTGTGTCTCTGTCTGCTCTCTGGCAGTGACAGGAAAAGTGTTCAGTCCTTTCAGACTTTCTCAGGAACACCTTTACTGTCTGAGTGCGTTTTTCTCCCTCACCCAGCTCTTCCAGGGACGGGACGCCATACTTGTCCCCGTGGTCCTCGGAGACAGGCGTGACGCAGCGTCCCATCAGCGTGTCCGACAGCATCTCCACGGGCATCTCGGGAGGATCCAGCCGACTGATGAGAGTCTGGAAACGCTTGTAGGTGAGGGGAGGCTGTCCGCCGTTCAGCTCGATGATCCTGCAGAGGACAGAACCACCAGCAGTTTAACCTGAGCCACCTCTGCAGGCTTTTACAAACTCAACTATGCAATTTCTGGACAAACTGTGGTGGGACTGTTGCTTCTACTGTCTGGAACCAACAACAGATAGCCTAATAAAGTGGCCAGCCAGCTGCTGCCATGTGATTGACTGATCAGGTTTTAGGAGGATAAATAAGCATTATTATTGGACTGACTGTGGTCTGCAGTGACTGTTATGATGACGCCACAGACTAAAACATGACGTTCCAATAAGAAAGCTGGTCTTTATGCTGCGGGTGCTGCTGGAGCTTTATCCTCAGGTAAAGTTGTATCAGAAACTACTTCTATTTGGATGGCTGTGCAGCTATTTGTATGAATGTGCAGGTGAACCGGTGTACCTAATAAAGTGGCCGGTAAGGCTAAATGTGCAGTTGAACAGGCAGCAGCTGGCTGGCCACTGGATTTCCTAAATAAAACTGTAAAACATGTGCATCACTGCAGGTTGACTGGGTGAGCTAACCATGTCGACTGAATAATAAACTCAAAGGGTAAATTTTAAAAGAAGCGGTCTCACTTGTCGAGGTCGTAGAGGGTGTGGGATATTTTGATGATGACCTCCACGCCCGCCTCCATGGCCAGCTTCTTGATGGCGGCGTCTCTCTCCTTCCCAAAAGGCTCTGAGTCGTATTCAAAGGTCAGCCGAGAGATCTTCCACTCCTGAGACGCAGAGAGAGAGAGAGAGAGAGAGATGCTGAGTTATTCCCGTCAGGTTCCCAAAGCCAGAGAGGACATCTCAGAGTCCTCAGTCAAAGACAGGCTTTCAAAGCATCATCAGCGTTTTCTGTGTCTGACCTTAAAGAGCCGTGGGAACACGTTGGCTGGTTGGCCCCGGATGACAAAAAGGCGGGAGTTGAGCTTGCGAAGGCTGGCGTCCAGATCCTCCAAACACTGCAGGAGAAACCTGAAGAAGAAGGAGGAGGAGGAAACGGGCAGGTTTTATGCCAAGTCAAGAAGCAAACAGTTTTCTAATGATCACCTGAAACCTCCTAACCCAGGAGGTTTCAGACCTTTTGCTCAAAAGGATAAGGCAAAATGTTAATGTAACTGTAGTTTATCAGATGAAGGCCCTTTTAATGGCACATCTGCAGCATCTGGATGGAGCGTGATGCCCACAGTGTGCTTCACACAGACAGTGATCAGTCACACACTTTACTCTGCACTAAGAACACTTCAGTGTGGCTTTAGAAAGAACCACAGTGCAGAAACTGATTTAAATGTGGCTGAATCCTGCCGGGCAGTCAGTGGTTCATGAGCTGAAGCCCACAGCAGACACCACGGCTCATGTCAGTCTCGCTGAGGCGGAGTGAGTCCAAACACAGAGTCAGCGCTCGTATCAAAACGCCACCGTCACGTGACCAGTGACGGTCGAAGCTTTGGATGTCATGACTGCTTCACTTTGTGCTTCGTTGGTTTAAAGCATTTCATTAGTTCAGAGTTTTCTGGTGTGGCAGCTGTGAGTGGCTTGCTGCTAAACAAGGCATATAAGACGCCTCATTATTACTGAGCAGCGTTGGGCTGTGAGGAGAGAGAGAGATTTAGAGTTTTTAAATAAAGCTTTCTAAATGAACCTCAACCAACATTTTACCTTCATACTATGTAACTTATTTAATCTGTGATGCTTTTAGAGTGTGGGTCTGTGTGTCTGCATATTAGGGTTTTTACACAAATGTCGTACTTCTTGAACTTAGTTGTACTTCTGCTGCAGTGTCTAAGTGTCTTCTAACAAACATATATAATTGATCTGAATGTGTAATGATGATGTAATCATTAATTAGTATAAATGAACAGAAACATCAGCAGATTAAAATGACCACACAGTCGTTTCTCAACTTCTATTGCTGACATGGGATTGAAACAGTGTCAGTCGTGCTCTTGAGAGGTTGCTATGGCTTCATTTGGCCACCAGATGCCACTGTTCTTAGTTAGACTGAAGCCTCGAAGCTTCAGCACAATTAGAAGGAAAACCCTCAAAACTTCATGAGGCTTCACCTGCCCATCACTAGATCCAGGTCAAAGTCCGGGTCAGATCTGGATTAGATCCAGGTGAACATAAGAAACAAGCTGATGTGCTTTAAAACTCTGTGTGTGTGTGTGTGTGTGTGTTAGGATCAGATCCAGGTTTATTTTTGTCGTTACGTGGACTTGGGCTTTGGTCACTACATAAAGAATTTTAACACATTTTCCCAGTAAGATCCAGAAGTAAATGGACCGGTGCATATAAAGCACTTTTCTAACTGAGCACTCAAAGCGCTTTTTACTATAAGCCTCATTCACTCTGATGGATCCATGGGGAGTAATTTGGGGTCGAGCGTCTTGCCCACGTCAACTGGAGGAGCCGGGAATCAAACTGCCAACCTTCTACTTAGAAGATGACCCACTCTGCCTCCTCAGCCAGAGCAGCCCCCACGTCCTAGAGTCCTACAGCAACCTCCTGCTGCTCTGGGGGTAAACACCGACACCAAGTCTGGTGAAGCTTCTCCACATCTGTAATCAGTTACTGTGATAACCTCACAGCAGCGACATGACCAGCTCATAACCATAACGTCTCCTGACTTCAGTCTGGGAGCCAGAATTAGTTTTTGTAAAGAATAAATGATCTGCATCTGTATATATTTGCAGTAAGGACATCAGCGCAGTCACAGCTGATGAGGTCCTGAGAGCACGTTAAAGTTCCTAATCAGGACTTTCTGCACGTCTGCAAACCTGCATGTGAGCACACGTCACGTTCTGACTGCAGACTGAGCCTCTGAGTCTGACCTGCTGATCATTACAGCGCCGCGTCTGACCCCATCGTTAAACCAGGAGAGGCCAAAGCTCTGCCTGCTCTCAATCCCAGAGTAAGTCTGGCCGTCTGCTCTGCTTATAGATCAGTTGAGACTGCAGTCACTGATGGAAATGAAACCTGAGTCCAGGAAAACAAGAAGCCTAATTATCAGCTTCACAGTGTCGGCGTTGGTCATGACACAAACACAATGAGAAGGTCCACAATAAATCATCAGACACTTCAAATCTCACTTCTTTATTCTGTCAGCAGGAAATCCCGATAAGGAAACAAGGGACTGATGTCACAGCTGACATACTGTATTTGGGGGATTACTTCATGTGAAAAAACCGGATATGACCTCGATTCAGCACAAACAGCTCGCTTCACATCAAGCTACAAACTTTTAGGACAGGAAGTTGGTCATTAATCCTTGCAGAGGCGGCAGTCTGCTGCATCTTCATGTAATTACACAAACTATTTTATTCAGTGTTCCTGTTGTAATACTACAGTGCTGAATTTGGAGACTCCTGTTTCCAGGTTTTTAGTTTCACGATGTCGTACATGATTCAGATGCTCAACACCCAAACATATTCCAGATAAAACATTTAAAAAATCCTTTATCAGTGCCCTACATAGAGCACTGGTTCATCTCACATGCAAAAGGCCTCCAATTCACAACCAGGAGGAGACACAGACCAGCTGGTCTCAAGTATGGATGTCACCAGAACTGATACCTCATGATACCTTTTGATACCAAAATTCTGAAAAGGTGACAGTACCTACGTTTTCAGTATCACTCGTACCGAAGCTAGTAGAAGTACTGAGGTTAAAATTCTTCTGGAAAGGATGGAGGAAGCACTGGTTCTAGTCTATCCTTACATGCTGAAGAATTCAAGCCAATTCAGTTTTATTTATGAAGCACCAATTCACAACAAAAGTCACCTCAAGCTGCTTCACACTGTGAGGTAAAGACCCTACAGTGTTAGAGAGAAAACACCAACAATCAGACCATCCTCTATGAGCAGCACTTGGTGACTGTGGGAAGGAAGAACTCCTTTTAAACAGGAAGAGACCTCTAACAGAACCAGGGGGTGGGGGGAGAGAGAAGACTGAAAGGAGAGCAAGGAGAGAGACAGACTACGGGAGAGAGAAGAAGGGGGACACCTACAAACACAGCAGAAACTACATGTGGAAGATAGTTACTACTGCAGCAGCAGGGATAGCTCCGCCCCACTCGTTAATAAGAAATTCAGTCAGGTGTTGGGTACTGGAAGTACTTTGCATTGGAGGTGGATGACCAAGGAGTGATAATCCAGTCACAATAAGTAACATGCAAATAATGCCACTGTAAGAGTTCAAGGCTTCATATTAAAACCATCCAAAGTATTCTCCTTGTGTTATCCTGAAATATGTATTTAGTCTGAGACCGCTGCTGTGACCTCAGCACCGCACATCAAACGTTCAGAGTGACCAACAGAGATGTAACTGATGTTACATATCATAATGTGCCTCTGTACTGTCCTGTCAAAGTGTTTGAATCCACACAAACTAAACCTTTGTGCTTGTCAGGATCAAAGAGCTCGTGTCTGTCCTAAAGTCCTGACTTCACCTGTTTGGTCTTCAGTTTAAAGACGCGGTCAGTGCAGTGGGCAGTGAGGCTCAGCGATGGTTCACATGTGAGACAACTACATTTCCCATCATGCTTACTGTCATGGTGTTTTTTAAATAAAGTAGTGTGGACATTTGTGTCTCACTGTGTGTTTTTATTGTAAGACATAGCGCTGGACAAAGTGGACCCTGTGGTCTGTGGTCGTTTCATGTCTGGGACAGCGAAGTCTTACATTGTCTCTAAAGGACGTCTTGCTTCACAAGTTAAAACACATCAGTGTTATTACGTCTTTGTGGGGACATGCTTTGACACAATTTTGCAGCTTCTCTGCTTCCTGTTGGACTTTAAACAGACAAAATGTCTCCACGCGCTGAACTCCTCTGACCGTTTGTCCGACAACGTCCTCATCTTTGAGCCTCGGCCTGTGTATGCTGTCGTGTCTCCTTCAGTAGCACAGCTGTTGAAGCTCAAACATTAGCACGCGTCCTGCTGTCAGTCTAGCTCCACCTAGCAAAGATGACTGTAGCGCTTTTTCAGCCACATGATTGGCTCAAGCGGTGCTATTCTTCAATATGACTGGCTTTTTGTGTTTTATCAACCGTGTCTTAAATGTCTATGGAGAAAAAGTTATATTGTGATAATTATCGTTATTGTTTATTGCCCAGTTCTGCTCCACAGGAAGGTCCCAGCTGAGCAGGAAGTCTGAACCCAGAACCTTCTTGTATTAATTCATGATTGCTAACTGCTGCACCACCCTGGTCTCAGGACAACGTCTACATTTTCTTGTTTCTTAACCCTAGTCCTGCCAGCTCTGCTACCAGCTAGACGACCGGCAGTGAATGAAAACACCGGAAGTGATCAATACATAGATGACCGGCAGTACACAAAACTTCTGGGACATCAACATATTGAGGTCCTGCACAACTAGAGTTAATACAGGAGCAGCTGCACAACACTTTGTGATGAAACAGTGCCACCTAGAGGTGAAATCTAGAGTCAAATTTGGCACCATTGGGTTACAGTTGGCACCTTTTAGAAAAAAAGGAAACATGGAGAGAAAAGTGCGGGTTTCTCTGCTTAAACTGCTGCCCCCATGACGCGGATCCCCAGAAAAGCAGTAGAAGACAGATGGACGGACCTTTTAGAACACGGCATAATCGTTTTTAAGTGTGATATCACATTTGGTGTTGAGAATCATGTAATTCTACTCGTCCTGTACCTACTAAATTTCTGGTATCCTCACATGCCCAGTCCTAAGACCGGCTAAATGGGGAGGGTAAAATCGGGAAGGGCATCTGATGTAAAAGTGTGCGCCAATCCACATTTGTGGATTTATCTGCTGTGGCGCCCCCTTGGGAAACACAGAGAAGCTGAAAGTTCCTTGCTCTGCGTGGGACTTCAGTGGAGTTCAGTCTGTTTTATGTGACCACACGTTTAGATAAATGAATCATCAAACTCATAAACAGAGGAGTTTATTCTATAAAACCTTCTGAGTCTGAGCGCAGTATGAACAGTATGGATTCTATTAGATTCTGACGTCTAAAAGCTAGAACGTCAGGTGGCCTTTAAAGCAACAGACTAAGAAAATTATTTTAAAAACAGCAAAATATAAAAAACACCAACAGCAGTAAAGCTGCCAAGATCAAAACATTTTTGTCCATAAAAGTTTACATTTTACTTCTACAGCTCCATAGGGCCCTGTTTATTCTGACACAGCTCCAGAGCGCCCCCTATGAAGAAATGGGCAGCAGGAGAGCAAGAGAGTACCTGTTGGAGGAGGAATGGTGATAATAAAAAACCTGTACTATTTAAAGATGTTTGTCTAAACACAGATTACGGTTTTTCCTTTCAGTGATCAACAGTTGGTCCTCCTGTTTCCACTCCCTCACTTTGCTGCTCTGCTTCCATCTCAACCAACTCCATTAAAACACAACCAGAACACACATGTGTAGAGGCTTCAACATGTATGTACACGTGCAGGTATTTTTCTAGTTTATGGACACATACATGAGCAGTAGGGCAAGCTTCCCCATCAGAGAGGCTCTGTGTGTGTGTGTGTGTGTGTGTGTGTGTGTGTGTGTGTGTGTGTGTGTGTGTGTGTCCACACAGTGATCCTTATATAAGTGTCCTGGCCTACATCTGTCAGAGCAGACACACTCACCACAACACAATCCCTTACCCCAGTAACCTCATTCCAGTCCACACACACACACACACACACACATGCACACACACGCACACACACGCACACACAACAAAAGCTAAAATAACTGAGTCACTGGCTGGAAATGAGACCTTTAGAAAAATGAAAACTCACTGAACTCGACCTGCTGGTGTGTCACCTCTTAATGGAAAAGTTTCTGCTTTGCATTTTCTGTCATTATTACATTATTATTATCCTGTATTTCTAACACTGCATGTATTTATTTAAGTACATATGTGTGTATACATACACTGCTCAAAAATTTTAAAGGATTATATTCCTTTTTAATCAGAGTGTAACATGAAGTCAGTTAAACTTGTGTGATATTGATGTGGTCAGTAAGTATCAGAGGGTTGTTAATCAGTTTCAGCTGCTTTGGTCTTCATGAAATCAACAACAGGTGACCTAGAGGGGCAACAATGAGACCACCCCAACACAGGAATGGTTTTACAGGTGGAGGACACTGACACTTTTCCTCCTCATCTTTTCTGACTGTTTTTCACTAGTTTTGCATTTGGCTAGGGTCAGTGTCACTGCTGGTAGCATGAGGCCATACCTGGACCCTACAGAGGTTGGACAGGTAGTCCAACTCCTCCAGGATGGCTCATCAATACGTGACATTGCCAGAAGGTTTGCTGTGTCTCCCAGCACAGTCTCAAGAGCATGGAGGAGATTCCAGGAGACAGACAG
>VUQH01082707.1:0-13180 GCA_015106775.1 Etroplus canarensis
CTTGCCACCTCTACTCCTTGCATCTTCACCGTTCCACCTGCCTCTCTCTCATTCACACACATGTACTCTGTCTTGTTTCTACTGACTTTCATTCCTCTTCTCTCCAGTGCATACCTCCACCTCTCAAGGCTCTCCTCCACCTCCTCCCTACTCTCACTACAGATCACAATGTCATCTGCAAACATCATAGTCCACGGAGACTCCTGCCTGACCTCATCTGTACCGGTGATTTTAAAAGACCTACTTTCTCTGCAATCATGCAATAAGAAATGTTCCTTCTGAATTAACTAACGATTCTCTCAAATTCTGGCATGAAGCAGTGAGCCATGACCCACCCTTGCTTGTGGAGACAGATGCTACTTTTAAACCCAATCCTGTTATCTCACCCGCTCCCAAGTGGCCTGCTTAATGTGGAGTCTTCCAAACTGGTGTTACTTTAACGCTGTGCATATTTCAGTCTTATTTTATTTGGGTCCAAACTTTGGTGAGTAAATTATAGCCATCAAATTCAAAATTTGCTTACATTTACAATATGCAGTTAAGTTAATTGAAATTATTGAAAATATTTTTCGTATTGTTCTTCAGTTAAATAAAGGGTCACGTGGAAAACCATATCATAGATTTTTGCTTTAATTCTGTTTTGGAAAATATCGCAACTTTTCTGGAAATGAGGTTTGTAGATTCATTATTGCCACATTCTGACGGTAGTACTACATCACATCTTAATAGGCACTGTTATAAACACTTTACATATATATTTAATACATATTTCATGTCAGGAGAACCTAACATAAAGTACCTGTATTATTAATAATTTAGAACTATTTGTTTTTGTGATGGCTATGATTTTTGCATTTTCAAACGCACCTGTTTGAAGGGAAGCCAGCTACTGGCTGGGTTGGCAGGGTTGACAGGATTTCTGAGACGTTCCAGGGCTGACATTATGGCATCACCGTAGGTCTGCTGAAACCACGCCTCATGTGGTGTCTCTGCTGGAGCTGCAGTGATACTGCACACATGATCCAGGGCAAAAACCACGGGACGCATCAGAGCAGAGTGCTTTTCACGCATAATGGCAATCTTTTCATCCCTGCAGAAGAATAAATACTGTAAGTAGACTAGATTTGCCAAGCACAAATTTACATTAACAAATTTTCACTGGAAAGCTAAAAAACAATGCAAGGTGATCACTCTGAGGATGGAGCCTTAGCTGTGTAAAACGCCAACACTAGCAATGCGATATCTACATTTTTAATTCAAGGTGTTAAAGATTTATAGGAGTGAGATGTCGAACAAGGTTTGGAAGAATATTTTGGTCACCAGGGTAACCCCGGTTTTCTGAAATATCTCACTGGGCCACCATGCTTGATAGAGCACTAGAAAGCCACTAGCTTCCAGGCCTTACTTGGGCCCATGAAGAGAATAAGTTGTGTTAAATGATAGACTGGTACTTACACATCACACTATGACCATTCAAAGTGCTTTGTACTACAAACACACATTCATACCCAGATAGACACAATTTGGGGTTCAGTATCTTTTTGAACAACACTTCAATATGAGAACTGGAGTAGCTGGGGATCAAACCACTGATCTTCCAAATGGCAGACAACCCAGTCTACCTCCTGTGCCACAGCCACACAGTAGTAGTGAGTCTGAGACTGGTTGCACAAGAAAGCATTTCCCATAGTAAGACCTTTAACCAAGTTATTAGAGAACTGGGGTTAACCTGGTGATCACAATGTTCCAACAACAAAATGTGATTCAGCACTACTTTTGCCTGGACCTATAACAACCAAGAAACCTTTAGCTCTTTACAAAGAGATGAATGGACAACAAAAGCTGAACCCATAAAGTCTGTTAATACATAAATATTGTTAAAGACTTTTATTGTGATCCTAAAGCAGGCATGGCCAAAGTCTAGCCTGGGGTCCAATTGTGGCCCGAGGCCAGATTGTATATGGCCCTTGCCTTCAAAGTATTTATTTATCAAACAGAATTAATAAATTATACAAGTTCAAAATGAAATTTCTCTTTTCATCTTATGGTGGTGGCAACATGTGATCTACGTTATGAGCTCCTGGACGATTTCTGCCACCTGGCAGCTTTAAAAAGAGAAAGTTGATAGTGACGGTGCTGCTTTCAGGAGAGATGAGAAGTGCAATATTTTTTTCGCTGAAAACCAAAACAATTGTGTTTGCCCATGAGTACTGCCATGCATAAAAAATTCAATGTAAAGAAACGGTATCAGACAAAACATGCTAAGAGATACAACAAGCTAACGAGGAGTGCCCTAAAAAGTAAAGCAACTCCTAGCTTGGCCTCATAACAGCAGCTGTTCACACGGGCCCATGATTCAAATGAAAATACCACCAAGGCAAGCTATGAAGTGTCATGGCAAACCGTTTATGAAGCTGAGTTTATCAAAGACTGTGACCTGAACGTGGTAGAGGACATTCTTCCCAAAATGCATGTCTGCAACTTTTATAATTTAAAAAACTGTCACAAGGGACTGCAGGCCCTTGGGAAATTTCCCATGAATACATCTTACACAAAAACATTTGGAAACCCCTGCCCTAAGGTGAATGCAGCTGTTAGTAAAGAATAGCTTAAAAGTCCTATAGGTGTGAGATCCTCACCTGCGCAGTGTGTTATTGTTCTGCACTCTCTTGACCTCATCTTCCAGCTGCTGGATCTTACGCAGGACATGCATGTGTTGCTGTTGTAACACACCCAGCCACAGCTCATCCCACAGTAATGTTACTCTGCGCAGCTCACCCACCAGCTGCTGGACCTGGTCAGCACACAGTAATGGTTCAACATTTTAGACAATGACACCTCTTTAATGGAAATGTTCTCTTTGGCACCTACAGCAGGGAAATGTGGACCAAAAATCACGTCTTTTTTTTTGCATGGTGATGCAAAAAAAATGCCCGTATTTTCTATGAGAGGAATGTGTAAGATATCTTACTGACTTATCAGTACAAAATGTACCAAAAAAAAAAAATTACTTACGCTTATTTATAAACCTAAATACTCCAAAAATACACGACCTTGTTGACCTAAACACAGCAGTTGTGAGCTACAAGGCCTACAACCATCAGCTTCCTCACAGTATCCAGGAGATGTTCGAGCTCAGAGAGAGCTGCTATGATCTCAGAGGAAAAGGCATTTTTCAAAAAACCAAGGTGAGAACAAATAAAAAAGTAGATGTATCAATGTCAGAGGGGTAAACTTGTGGAATAGTTTAGACGATAAAATAAAAGGGTGTTACTCAGTAAAAATATTTAAAAGAATGTACAAATTTAAGGCTATTGAAAAATATAAAGAACTAGTGGAATTGGCTCCAAAGTAAATGATTATATAAGACAATTGTGCAAACCAGTGTGAATGGTGACGAGCTGTATCCAATTCTTTTTGTTTTGTTCTTTTCTGTCAATGTTAAGCATAATATGTATGGTTTTGTTTTTTTTCCTTAATTACGATAGAGTTTTAAGGTAAGAGGGCCAGGCACAAAAAGTTTAAACTTCAGCCTGGACCCTTTCGGTCTTTGATTTAAATTTGAAAGATTGTATTATTTTCTTTCTTTTATTTTTTTATATATTTTTTTTTTTCCTTGATGACCGAAATAAACTAAATAAAGTAAACTAAACTAAACTACACTACATTTTTAAAAGTAGAAGCGACAGCAGCACTAACCAGCATGGAAACTAATGCCATGTACTGTTGTTGACAGTAAGAAGCACAACAGATTTTACCCATCAAAGCACAATATCTGTTTAAATTGATGCTATAATTACAGCGTTGTCCACTTATGTGCACTTCCACTTATTTTCAAGCCCTAAAATCAGAGATGAGCAATGAAATTTAATGATTAAATAATGTTGATGGATATCAATTAAATTACTGGAAGGTGAGGTATTTGGAAAAACAGACTGAAGTGTACAATAACACTGGCATTATCTTCATTTGTCTTAGAGAGAAACTGATCTCACCAACAACCTGAATACCAGCTTACACTTTGTCATTCTGACCACACCCATGTTTGACTTTGACAGGAGTTGTCAACTCATGGAATACAACTACCAAAGTCACTGCTCAGGTCGAGTGTTCTGGAGAGAAAGTAAGAGATGCAAGTATGAGATGATTTGGATGGATTTAGACAAGGGATAGTGGATATATTCAGCAAAGGATGTTGAAAATGGAGCTGCCAGGCAGGAGGAAAAGAGGAGGACCAAGTTTCATGGATAGAGTAGTGTATGAAAAAGGTTTCTGTGACAGAAAAGGTTGCAAGGGAGAGGGGGAGCTGGAGGCAGATTATCAACCCCTAAAGGAAGCAGTTGAAAGAAGAAGAGGACAAAGCAGCAGCAGCAGCAGAAAAAGAAGAGGATAATGACCTGTATGCAAGTAAACTTCACTGTATGATTTACTTTTTTTCCAGTGGCTATTATTTGCTATGGCATAATTATTATTATTTTTTTATTTATAAGAATGTTGTCAGTGATAGGGGAAGGAAAAAAGAGCTATTATTAGAGAACCACTGGATTTGTTTTAACTTCATTGGCACTGTTGTCATAGGTGGTAAAGCCAAAATCACATTTCTGTTCAGCATGACCATTTCTATAACTGACTCGGAGCATAGCTTAGTTTCAATAACGAAATTGCACCAAATGCTGAGGTGCACAGTGAGTAAAAGTCATCAACATTCTCCTGACTCAGCTAGTTCCAAACATCCTCATCAGCACAAAAACTGTGTGCCAGGAGCTTCATGGCATGGGTTTCTGTGGCTGAGCAGCTGCATGCGAGTCTTACATCACCAAGCACGATGCCAAGCGTCAGATGGAGTGCTGCAAGCATGCTGCCACTGGACTCTGGATCAGTGGAAACATGTTCTGTGGCGTGACCAATCAAGCTTCTCTATCTGGTAGCCTGATGGACAAATCTGGGTTTGGTAAACGCCAGCAGAATGTTACCTGCTTGATTTCAATATGACAGCTTTAAAGATTGGTGGAGGAAGGATAAAGTTCTGGGGTTGTTTTTCAATAAGTCTTTTCAATAAGCTAAGGCTTTTAACAAAGCCTACCAAAATCTAAACACATTTTTCCCCATTATGAAGGTGATGTAACCAACTTTATCCAAAAAGTGCAAGTAACTGTGTGCAGCCTCCTACCTGAAGCACCATGCTAGGGTTGGCTAAAGATAGTTTCTCCACAATCTTGCTGTAACAGTCCTGCATCATGGCTTGGTCTTGACTGGAACAGGTTGCCAGTTCTTCTGAAGATCTTCCTTGTTCACTGCTTCCAAGCTGCTCGTCCTCCTCCCCACCGAGGTCCTCTCCTTGTATGCTACCCAAGAAGGTAGGCAGAGCTGATGGCAATTTACTACCTGTCAACAAAATTTATCAATTAAGAGAACCACAGTGTTCATCAGTGATACCAATTATAAAATCAAAATTTTAATGATGCAGTAGCTCAAGGAGCTCAAGATCGATCATAATTTCCAGGAAATTAAGAAGTTTCCCTCTCACTGGTTGGCTGTATTGCTTTTTCAGGTATAAAGTCATACATCCCATTTTGAATATCCAATGGCAAGAAAGATCATGGGAATAAATTACTTAAAACCAAATATATGAGATCTTAATGTAAACCTTCAAGACCATTTACTGTTTAAATTGCTGCAGAAAATGAAGTAAAAAGATGAAAGAATACCTGCATTCTGAGCCTCCCCTCCCAGGGAAAGGGAGCCTACAATGGCAGGGTACAGGATGAGATGTGGGGAGTCTTGGGCTACACGACACAACAAGCTGCATATACTTTGTCGGATGTATGCCTCAGGATGATTGAGACGTGAAAACAGCTGGGGGATAATACCTGAAGAGGACACAAATAATCAGTCCATAAAAAGGCGGCAGTAAGGTCTAGGATAAGCTAGAAAATAGCTAGGACATACTTTCGCATCGTAGCTGCAAGTGTGTTAGCTAAGGTTTGTAAAGAAATACAAAGCCTGACTGAGCATCTGTTAAACTGGTTTTTAATCAACTTTTTTATTAATAGCATTTTCTCTGTTGTTGGCAACAATATGTAAAAACTGAGAAACTACTATAGTAACGTGGTGCTCCAAATAATTATAAAATATGCATCAGAAATGGAAAATATGCATATTTTGCATGGCTACATACCCCTCCAGGGTGCTGTAGGAGTCGAAGCTAAGCCTAGCTCAAGCCCTTCTCTCAGTTCACCAGCATGCTTTACCAGCAGACGGAGGAGACGCAGAGTTGCCATGACAATAACATCATCATTACTGTGCTTGCTGTTGTGATATGAAAGCAAGAGTTTAGGGTCATCCTCATCTACGGGGACCTATAAAATAGACACACAGACATCCATGTCATGGTCCTGAAACAGCAATCCACTATAGTCACAGCCATCAGATTTAGAAAATGTATCTCAGCCTCACTTGTCCTGCATTGAGCTTGAGAAAAGTGAAATAGGCCTGGCAGGAGATGCGGTAGAGACCAAAGATGCGGTCCACTACCCGTCTCCAAACACGGATCAGACCATCTGTAACCAGCTGGCCTGCCTCCCCCAGCCAAGGACATGAGCCGGTGAGCTGCCGCCAAATCACGTCTACCATGTCGTCCTCATCATCTTCCTGCTGGAGAGCCATGTCTTCATCCTGATATACAAAAGAACGACGAGATTAAAACACCGCGCTACTTAACAATAAGCTGTTGAAAAAACACGTCATTCAAATGAGCGAACAGATATGTCATTAGCTGCTTTTAAAAGAGTCCACAGGATCAGGAAACCTTAGGCAGGTGCAGGCAGAAAATTACACATGACGGGTGCCACAGCCTCCAGAGCTCAATCAGCCAAACAAATAATCATATGAGATTATTTGATCTAAGTGTGCAGGCTAAAAAGTTAACCTGAAGAAGCTCAGCCACCCAACAAGGAGCCTGACCATGCAATTCACTGTAGAAGGATAAGAATTTTAGACTGGAGCCTGAATGCAGCAGAAAGCCAGTGAAAGCACATTAATATTGGAGTGATAAGAGAAAATCCATCTGACTTAGAAAGCAGTATAGCAGCAGCAACTGTCTGCAAGCAGTCCAGGCTAGATTTACTCCAGCTCCTCTTTAGAACATCACTAAGCTCAGAGTCTAGTCAAGACAACAGAAGGATGAGTGCAGCAGCTCTAAACCCTCAAGCATAGTGTTCTCTGTGTGTTTAATTGTATTTTCTTGTCCGTGTGGAGCAGAATATTCATACAGTCAGCAGGAATTAATCATCATCATTCTCTGACACATTTTTGCCACCACAAGCAACTTTCTGAGGGCTTTCAACACACTGGATGTCACTGTCAAACCAGCAGAGTCACTTCGGGTTTGCTGCCCATGCAGGTAGCAGGGACAGAGTGAAGGCAGAAGCAGGGATGCTGGTCAGGCATACTGGCTAGGCTAAGGAGGCACCCCTACACTCCTTCCTGACAAACACCCAGATCACTCAAGAAAAAATATTTTATAAAAAATTTTAGCTGGTTTTTAGCTACTTATGCTTTAACAGATTTATTCCTCATATTTTCCTGACCAAGCGTGGGAAAAGGCAGAAACGTAAACGTAACTTAAGCTTCTGTTTTTATTTAGTGTCCAAGGGGTGTACAAGACAGACTTACCTGTATACCAGTAGGTCGACATGTGGCCTGTCCTAGAATACTGAAGATGCTGTCCTTGTCTTCTTCACTTGTTGTAGCTGGCAGCAGCTCCTCTATCTCATTCTTTTCCCCTGGAAGAAGAGGCAATCCTTCCCCTTGGCTGAAGAGAAGAAAACTATATTAGAAGTAATGTTCCCATAGTGTGACAGTATGCAAAAACAAAATGATGCAGTCCAGTAGAGAATTGCCTTCATAAACAGAATCAAATCATGGAATTGAAGCAAATGAGTGATAGAATACTATCAATTTTTTAACAGCAAAAATCATTTTGAGCATACTGCACTGGCATATAGTTATTTTTACAGCTCAGGCTACCAAGTAGTAACTATATGTATATATATTATAATATTTATTACGCTGGGTCCACTGACCTTGCATTATCAACCACCTTTCTTCCCCAGCGATAAGCCCAGCTTGCCAGGGCTGCCCAGGACTTTGCCACATCTGGAGCTAGACTGGTGGAGAGCTGATATAGTTGACCCAAAACAAAGTCGGGCTCTCCAACACCCACACTCACTGCAGAGGGAAAACCAGCAAACTTGAGATGTAGCTCGACTCAAACCAGTCACCACAGTACACCAAGCTGATTAAAAAAAGATAACTAAGCACATGTTCAGTAGTGTAGGGGGTTATGGACAGTATTTTGATTTATCTATATTAACGTACAGGTGTAATGACTTCATTACATCAGTGTAGATACTTTTCCATTAATGTGCCATAACAATTTTGCAATTTAAATCACTACTGTTGACTTCTGTAGTACCTATGTTACCTGAAATCTCAGCAATGACATGTGGAATGCCCTGATCCTCTAGGGGGAGCTCCAGCAGAGCAGCAATGTTCCTGCTCAGAGGTGACATATTACCCAAAGCGCTGGATGAGTTTACTGCACCTGACTTCTTAACGACCTAAGATAAAACAACACCAGACTTTAAATAAATAATTTAAAAAAATGTTACTGTTTGATGGCTAAAAAGCACTGTGTAGAGAAAACAGATAATCAGAGCAGATTCTTAAAAAAAAAATCTTTTACAAAAACCAGTCAAAATGCTTCAAAAATTCATTTACGCTAATAAATATTTAATCGAATGACGTTAATATCCAGCTTGTATTTCACAAAACTGCGTGCCTGTTTGAGCTGAGGTGTCATGTCCTTCCAGTCAGCCAGCAGCCATTTGCAGAGTGTCAGCAGTGAGCGGCAGGCAGCAACTTCATTCTTCCCCAAATGGCAATAAGACAGAGCGGCCTTGCTAAGCATCTCCATGGCTGGCAGTGACTGACCTGTAGACAAGGGACTGCTTAGAGATAATGATGTGATATGAGACATACAGTATAAATGTAAATCATGACAGTTTGGAGGAACCGCAACTGCTCCACCTTTTTTTTTTTTTTTACAGTTTTGAAAGCTACTTATTCCATTTCCAGTTTCTACAGATGGGCTGCCACTGCAGCCAATTTTTTATACTTTTCTCACTGCTTTTGATCTTTGAGGTTTTTTTTCATCCTCCTTCTCCTTTTTCTTTGAACTCCACTGTTGCTCCCATTCCGGTTTGGGCCCACTTTTCAACCACTCAGCATTTGACCTCTGCATAGTGCCAGCCCTGCTGGGCTTCACACTGTTGTATTTTTAGGGGGACTGCAGTCAAGCTTTTCTGTGTAGGTTGCTTAACTATCTACTTAATCCATCACTTAGAGTAGCCAACCATGTATGCAACTAGACACAAATGTACCATGAATCTTTTTTCCTTGTAGGTTTTGGAAGCAGCGCGCTATCCTAATAATTCAAAAGTGCAGGCTTGATGAAAAAACACCCTACATGTAATCTGCTGAGTAAATGTAAATAAAAATATTTTCTGATCTATTTTGGACAGCACGGTTGAGTTATGTAAATAGCTTTTACTGTACGTTTTACTTTTTCTGTGGCTATTTCAGTTTTTAATTTAAACATGTACCTTTAAAGCTTTTCCAGCTACCTGCAAATTTACCAGGAGACCAGGAGCTGAAGCAGCTCAGCCAAAAGTGACAGAAAAGAAACAGGCTAAGATTTATTAGAATGGATTCACAGGATTTGTGTCGATATTAGTATATGTTTCAGCGACAATAATGGTTGCGATGAGTCAGTACCCAGGTCATTGTGCTGTAATGCCTTGTTGTTTTCAGCTGTTAGAGTGATACCAAGTTTCAAGAGGTGGGACAAGAGGCTGGAGGTAGTTTTATGTGTTACAGATGGTGACTGGACACTTTAAAAGCTGATTAACTTCTGAAGTCGATCTGGCTCTAGATGTGGATTCAGGAATTTTTAAAAGGAACCTTCAACACTGTATCCCAATTCAGGAGCTAGATTGGTGCAATCTGATTACGTCACAGCACGGCAAGTAAGGCTGCCCTATTCCCAAGGCTCATTTATATGCAGCCCACAAATGTGTCATCCATTTCCAGGAAGGATTTAAAGGACACATCGGGTGGGTGCTTTGTGCCCAGTCCTATCCTAAGATTCATTGTGCACCATTGGCTATCTGATATTTTTTTCAAAACATGATTATTGTTATTGTGATTTTATTGTGATTCCCACAATAAAGTTGGAAAAGTAAATAAAGTAAATAAAGCTGTGTTCACTGTCAAAGAATTCAAATGCATCCAAAATAAAGACATCTACTCATGGCCACTTTTTTAAGGTACACCTGTTCAACTGCTCTTTAACACAGCTACCTAATGTGCCAATCATACGACAGCAACTCAATGCATTTACGCAGGTAGACATGGTAAAAATGACCTGCTAAAGTCCAAACTGAGCATTAGGATGGGAAAGAAAGGTGATCTGAGTGACCTTTAAACATGGCATGGTTGTTGATGCCAGACATGTGGGTCAATAGAAGGGTTTACAGAGAATGGTCTAGTGAATAGGAAGGCAATAGCAACAGTAGAATCTGCGTAACACTATTATATCTCTTCAGAATATTTCCAGCATTTTGTTGAATCTCTGCCATGAAAAGTTGACTCTAGTACTGACAGCTATACGACCAGCTAGATGACCGGCAGTGAACAAAACACCTGAAGTGATCAATATACAGACGACCGGCAGTACACGAAACTTATCTGGGGCATCAATATATTGAGGTCCTGCAGTACTAGGGCTAAGACAGTTCTGAAGGCAAAAGAGGGTCTAACCCGGTACTAGTAAGATAAAGTGGCTATGAGAGCAGAAATATCTCAGGAAAAACAGAAATTCAAGAACTGTTTAGCTTTGGCAGAGGTATGGAGTCTTTTACTGCAGCAGCAGCATGATGGCAGGGCTAACCAAGTCCCCTATCATAATGACAGAGCTACTGACAAACTATAAGGAATTATTTTGTAGCTGGCCACTGGAGGCTCGTTTTCCTACCGAAAATCAGCTCCGTATGCAGATGTTGACGGGCTGATTGGTTTTCCATGCAGTGGGAAGTGAAGGACAAGAGAAGGAAATAGCAGTGCACAGTTTTTGAACACTTTCTCACCTGCAGTTCTTAGGACTTTGGCTTTTTCTATCTCAACTTCTGGTCCCCATTTCTCCCCTAAGGTGCCTTCCAGATTAAGACACTTAAAGGCCCTGCTCAGCTCATCTTGCGGCTCCTCTTCTTCTGTCCTTGTGTCACTGAACTGTCTGAGCAAGCGGGAAGCCAGGGCAATGTTGCCTTTTTTCCGGGCAAACTTGACAGCAGTCAGACATAGCTCCATTAGGTGGCCATCTATGGCAGAAGAGTAACCTAGGCAAGAATAAACATTGTAAAGCATTCAAGATTTACATCATCATTTTTTCATTTGCCAGTGTCAAATTGCCATACTGATCACTTTAAGCCCAACAAAAATGAGGTCTGGACTATGAAGTTAAATTTGGGACTTAGTGACACAACTTCAGGTTTATTCATTTATCATAGGGCAAGAGGTGAGGGCACCTTCTGGACAGGTCGCCACTCTATCACAGGGCTAACACAGAGAAAAAGGCAAGCATTTAGGCACATCCACACCAATCAGTATAACATGCATGCGTGGCCTGGAAGGAAAGATCCCACACAGGCACAGGGAGAAGTTACAAATTTCAAACAGAAAGGCACGAGGTGGCTGGTGGATCTGAACCCGTCCTTCTATGAGGCAACAGTGCTAACCACTGCACCTGGGACCTGCACTTGGGATTAACCCTCAGTGTTACAGTGATAGTTAGTAATTTATACTGCAAGCCTATTTTCAAGACAAAGGATGAACACGTACAGAACCACTGCCAACTGACCAATCAATTCCTTGGAAAATAGCATCACCATTCCTGAAATATTCCATGGAACACCAAAGTCTTATCTCATATAAAATTTACAAGTAATCCTACTGAAAGGTTTTGACTGTATTTTTTTCTCTGATGTCACACAGTTTACTCATCCCCACGGCTGCTGCTGAAATTCTTTTAAGGCTAAAATTGTCTTGCAGTGGAATACATCAAGGAAACACAAACAGAATGCAGAGTTGTAATTATAGTTAGGGATACACACACCCATGGTTAATGATGGGCAGAGATACTGATTAGACTTATTAACAATTTTTTTGGCAGGCTTTCATGAGCAATGTGAGCATGACAACTACAATTTCACTGACACTAAACTGCTATCCTGACTCTATTCTATTAAAACTCACTGGATTCAATAAATACCTTTAAGTTTGTGGAGGAGTTGTCTCTGAAACATGGTATATCTGAGGGCTTGCAGAAAAAGCTGGACATCCTGCTGCTTACAAGAGCTCAGAGACTCGCTGCACAGAGGAATCACGCAGTCCTGTGAAGATCACAAACACAAAGGGTAGAAATAAACCGCCATCTTGTGTTCCATGATACCGGACAATATATTAAGTTTGTTACTCGCTGCAGCGGCTTCATTTGAGGTTCAAATTACCTCTATAAAAGACAACCAGGGCTTCGGCAGCAAAAAATTACAATCAGCGTCCAGATAATTGCAACTGTCACTAGTTTTTGCGTTTATTGAAGAGGAACTCATATTTGGCAGTGCACTGTTTCATGATTTACCTTTATATTATCTGGGGTCAAACATAAACTGACACAAACCAATAAATGTTCAGAAAAAAATAGGGCCAATGAAATTCATCTGTTAAACACAGTCGTATAGTAAGTGTGGGTATACAAACTTCTTGTCCAGTAAGTGCATTTTCCAGGGTGGAAGTGGAGTGGAGCTGAAGGGTGGGAAACGTGGGCAGGGTATCAGAAAGAGTGAGCGTTGACAGGCGAAGAGGACCCAAGCAGATCCGTCCAGTCTGCTTCAAGCAGCGCACTAACGTACTGCAGAATGAGAATCCTTTATTAATCCCAGGGGGAAAACTGCTTCAGTTACAGATACTTCATTCATTAAATGAATCTTGGCACTGTCATCTTGAAATATGTCCATGCCATCAGGGAAGAAAAAAAAAAAAAAAAAAAAACCCCAAAAAGGAA
>VUQH01082707.1:13200-36167 GCA_015106775.1 Etroplus canarensis
AAAACAATCCACAAATGGAAACACCGTCATTCAGGATATTCTGACCAGCTGAATCCCCATCACTCTGGAACAGAGTAAATCTGGGCTCATTGCACTACATGACCTTTTGCCACTGTTCTGTAGTCCAATCTCTCTGCTACCTAACAAACTGACACTATATCCACACACACACAGTGGATATAAAAAGTGAACTCACCCTGGTTAAAATACCAGTTTTTTTCTTATGTTAAAAAAAAAAAAAAAAAAGAACACATTAAAGGTGCAAAAATTTTTCCACCTTTAATGTGACCTGTAACTCGTACAGCTTAATTGAAAAAGAAAAAAATCTGTTAGGGGCAAAAATATTTAAAATAAAAAAGTACAATAAGCTGGTTGCATAAGGTTGAATCCCTAGAACTAATACCTTGTTGAAGCACCTTTTGCTTTATTTACAACTTTCAGTCTTTGGGTAAGAGTCTCTTAGCTTGACACATCTTGACATGGCAATATCTGCCCACTCTTACGTCAAAGGAGCTCCAAATTTGTCAGATTGCAAGGGCATCTCTTGTGAACAGCTCTCTTCAGGTCATCCCACAGAGTTTCAATTGAATTTAGGTCTGGGTGGAGGTCGGGCATGATCCTGCCGCCGCCATCAAGACTCTGCCACCGCCATACTTAACCATGTTATGGTGTTCTTCTGATGATGAGCAGTGTTGTTTTTGCACCAAACATACTTTTGGGAATTGTGGCAAAAAAGTTCAGCGTTGGTTTCATCAGATAATAACACATTATCCCTGCATGATTTTGGGAGACCTGATGTGATTTTGCCAGGCCTGGATGTTTGTAAGACAAGGGCTTCCATCTTGTGACCCTACCCCATAGTCCACACATATGGAGGACACGGGAGATTGTTGTTGTACTACATGACCGGTACTTGCCAGAAATTCCTGCGGCTCCTTCAGTGATGCTGTTGGCTTACTGGAAGCCTCCCTGACCAGCTTTCATCTAGTCTTTTCATCAGTTTTGGAGGGACGTTCAGTCCTCGGTAGGCTCCATATTTTCTCCACTTCTTGATGACTGTGTCCCATTGTATATATAATGCTGTGGGAATTTTTCTGTACCCTTCTCCTGACTGATACCTTTGAACAACAGGATCCCTTCAGTGCTGTGCAAGTGCTCTGTTAACCATGGCTTTTGCTGTAGAATGCAACTAGGTAATTGTCAGGAAATTCACTTTTAACTGATGGCAGGTGTGTACTCGAAAAGACTGAATGGTGTAATAAAAGCAAAAGGTACTTTAACAAAGTATTAGTTTTAAGGTGTGCACCCTTATGGAACCAGCATATTGTTTATTTTAAAAAATATTTTCCCCCCCTAACAGATTCGTTTCTTTTTCAATTGAATTGTATATTTGTTATTGTAAAATTTTGAAGTGATTGATCATGGTCTCATTTTTTTTTAACATCAGAAAAACCTGGTATTTTAACAGTGGTCTGTTCACATTCTGTACTCACTGTACACAAACACACTAGCTATATACTTACTCTGAATTGGGTGCAGTCCTCTGGTCCTGCTGTTGACTGACTTTTGCCATTGCACTAACAGCACTGCGAAGGAGCTGCACCTCAATGGCTCTCTGCAGTTCAGTCGGATCTGGACTCATTGAGGGAAGAAGCCTCTTCAGATCTGAACACATGCACGCACAATAAAAATTTGGTCAAGTTGTAATTGGGGGAAAAACATTTTGTAGCATTCACTACAAAGTCATGCGCAACCTAGTCTCTGAAGGCTGCCTATGATGAGTGGTTGTAAGGACACTCACCCAGTTTTTCCTTACTGCCAGAAAGAGAAGTGTAATCCTCTCCAGGTAGCAGCTCCAGTTGATCCCCACACTCTGCTAGATCTCCCTCTTCAAAGTGACTCAGAGCGTGGATATAATTGAAGTCTGTCCTCAGGCTGATGTTGACAGGATTGGTGGAGTTCTGTTTGAGGCCACTGACAGTTGCCTGCCACTCCTTAACAGCAGCCCAATCACTAAGTGCCACATAACACTGACATACTTTGTTGGCCAGAAAGTTGACCACCTCAGGAGAGCACTCGCTGGACTTCAGCAGCACCGTTTTCTTGTTGTCGCCTTTTCAAAACATCAAACATCATCACGTCAGTAAAATTTAACAAAAGGAAAGACAAAAAAAGTAGCTTAACAATAGATGAGCAGCAAAGGCACTATTAGACTGAAGCTGTGCAGTTTATGGAACTTAAGAAAACAGATATAACACAAGTCCTCTGATTAGCACAGGTAAATGTGTCAATATGAGAACAACTTCTGCATGACCTCATCGAAAGATCAAATACCACCAGCTCAAACAGGCTTACATTAGTGGTCAGGACCTTTCCCCTACAGTTAGGTTAATGAGTTTTAGGAAAATGACACATTTTTTGTAATTTTGCCTCTGCACACCACTAAAGTGGATTTTAAACAATCAGACAAACAGACTAGCAGATTTAACACAAGGCGTTCAACATAAGAAGTGTATTAAGTAATGCATGTAATAACAGTCGTTTTTATACACAGTTTCCCCATTTTCAGAGGCTCAAACATAAAGGGACAACTGACTGGTAAGCAGTTTCATGGCCAGGTGATGCCTATCGCCTTGTTACTCTATAACAAACTAAGAGTATAAAGGATCTGAGCTTGATTCCAATGGTTGGACTTGTATTTGGTATCTGTTGACTGAAATTTCCGATAACTGGCTCAAACAAATATTAATGCAAGTAAAGGAGGTCATTATTAGGCTGAAAAACCTAAATAAATAAAATCAGATAGCAAGAACTTTAGGGGAGGCCAACCAGGAACTTTCTTAAAAAGACAGGAGGCACTAGCCAGCTCAAAAACACCAAAAGGCCAGGACTGCTGAATTAATTGATTAAGTGAAGCCCTTTCACAACATCTACTCAGGTCAAGAACACTCAAGGAGGAAGGTGTATTATTGTCAGAATCTGCAATCAAGAGACACCTTCATGAGTGTAAATACAACAAGGTGGCTACAATCCAGAACAAGAAGGCTGCGCTCTGTTCTGTCCTGGTATTTCCTACTTAAGAAAGAAAACTAAAAATGTTCACACCATACAAACCCACATTTTCTTATTAATGATTAAAAATAGAAATTGATCTAAGATTATTTTTTTTAAATAATGGGCAGCACAATAGCAGCAGTAATCTCATGTTTTGTTTTTTAAAATATATATATGTTCAAGTTTCACTCCATTTTTCCCCTTGTTATTTACATCCCACCCGCAGTGGGTCTATGCTCCATAACAACTGGGAAAAAGAAAGGATTAGGAAGTATACTAAACTGAGCATTCCCTAAAGAAGGTCCAGCACCTGGTGAGGGTAAAAATCCTCCTCTGACAAACTTATGACCAGATGACTTGAAAAATATTCAAAACAACAAGTGGCTCCTAATCTGTAACAGTAAAAATATTTGTTGATGGTGGGCCAAGCCAGGACGAGTCTGAGCGGCCTGACACGGCTCTAACTTGCAACTTACCGCACAGGAAGGATCTGGTTTTGTGGGAGATAGAGATACTGCATTCAAAGTCAAACTACTAACAGCATATTGGGTAAGATTAGTCAAAATATGTTTGCTCATCGCTGTATAAATTAATGTTGTGGCAAACTTGCAGTCTGTGCCATAAAGCTTGAAATATTCTACAGCGGAAACCAACTATGCTATAAGCCTATGGACTAATACATAACTGCAAGGCCATCTGCAGAAAGTAACAGATGTCCAGTTTTAAATAAAAATCGTTTGTTTTAACCCCACTCAACAGGTGGTTTTGGAAAAGATGCAGCAACTCTGTTATTCATTAACCTTCAATAACCCACAGTGCATCCGGAGAGTATTTACAGCACTTCACTTTTTCCACATTTTGTTGTGTTACAGCCTTATTCCAAAATGGATTAAATTCATTCTTTCCCTCAAAATTCAACACACAGCACCCCATAATGACAATGTGAAAAAAATTTTTTTTTAAAATGTTTGCAAATTCATGAAAAGTCAAGAAACCATATGGACGTAAGTATTCACAGCCTTTGCTCAATCCTTTGCTGATGCACCTTTGGCATCAATTAAAGCCTCAAGTCTTCTTGAATATGATGCCACAAGCTTGGCACACCTATCTTTGGGCAGTTTCGCCCATTCCTCTTTGCAGAACCTCTCAAGCTCACACGGCCATTTTCAGATCTCTTCAGAGATGTCAATCGGATGTGCCTCGAGACAATGCTGTCCTGAAGGTTTACAGACAATTCCTTTGACTTCATGCTTTGTGCTCTGGTGTGTGTCTGTCCAAATCATGTCCAATCAACTGAATTCACCACAGGTGGACTCCAATTAAGCTGTAGAAACATCTCAAAAATGATCAGTGGAAACAGGACGCACCTGAGCTAAATTTTGAGCTTCACGGCAAAGCTGTGAATAGTTACGTACACGTGATTTCTTGATTTTTCATTTGTAATAAATTTGCAAACATTTCAAAAAAACTTGTTCAGAATCAAAACATGCATAAAAACTAGAATTACACTGAAATGTTTTTGTTACTAGTAGATCTCATCAGGTTTGTTTGTATGACCCAATCATTTATGTTGCTGCTTTACAGTGGTTTCACTGCATTAAACAGGGATGTTTCCTAGTTACCATTGCTACTGTGTTTTGGGCTGCTTGTGTTGCTGGAGAGCTTGAACACAAAACATTCTGAGCTCTTGATGCTGCAGTCCATTCCTGTAACTGCAGACAGCTGATCTTGATACTCCTGCGCTGCTTTCTCAAACCTACACACACACACACAAACACACACACATTGGAGGGAGGCCAAGTGAATGGGAGTGATGAAGTATTCTATTCTGATTCTGAGATTTATACAAGTATCTCAATCACCCATGTGGATCATTGATTAGTGTGGCAGTTCTTACCGTCCCTCAGCCTGCAGGGCAACTGATGACAACCAGCCCATACTCTTGCCAGAGGCTGCGAGACTCCAGGATGCCAGGCCCTGGATGGCCTCAGGACAACGCAGTTCCAATAGAGCCTCCACAAGCAACACCACAGGAACCTCTAGCTCTGGACCCTTTCAAAACAAAACAAAACATTACTATTCACCTAGCCAGATGATACTTTTTATTACTCACCTGTAACTGTATAAATTATATACTGCATAAATTAACACCAAGTATATGCACGAGGAATGAAAGAAGAAGTAAGACAGAGTACATGTGTGTGAATGAGAGGGAGGCAGGTGGCATGGTGAAGATGCATGGAGTAGAGATGGTGAAGGTGGATGAATTGAAATACCTAGGATCAACCATCAAAAGCAATGAACAGAGCACAAGAGAGGTGAAGAAGAGAGTGCAGGCAGGGTGGAATGGGTGGAGGCGAGTGTCAGGGGTGCTTTGTGACAGATGGATAGCAGCAAGAGTGAAAGGGAAGGTTTACAAGATGGTAGCGAGGCCTGCTATGATGTACGGTCTGGAGATGGTGGCAATGACAAAAAGACAGGAGACGGAGCTGGAGGTGGCAGAAATGAAGATGCTGAGATGTTCACAGGGAGTGACCAGGGTGTACAGGATTAGAAATGAGCTCATCAGAGGGACAGTCCAAGTTGAAAAGGTTGGAGACAAAGTCAGAGAGGCAAGGCTGAGATGGTTTGGACATGTTCAGAGGAGGGATAGTGGATATATTGGACAAAGGATGTTGAAGATGGAGCTGCCAGGCAGGAGGAGAAGAGGAAGACCACATGGATGTAGTGAAGGAGGACATGCAGAGGGTTGATGTGAGGGAAGAGGATGCAAGGGATAGGGTGAGATGGAGGCAGATGATCTGCAGTGGCGACTCCTAACAGGACCACCCAAAAGCAGAAGAGAGACTCAAACCAGGTCACTTTGCAGTTCAAAAAACAGAGTTGAGCTCATCAAAATTAATATACATACTGTTGCTACACATAACATTTAAACAGACCACAGGATGCACAGAAAGCTTTGTATACCAACCTGGGTACCACTGTTCTTAATCTCTGTAAGCAGATCAAACCCATGGCGAATGGTTACTGCTGGCTGACCAGAGAGAAGACCAACTCTCATCAATGCCAAGCGAATCCTTGTTAGCCAGTCTTGGCATGTCTGACGATTTGTATAGAAGAAAGTCCTAATACCCTGCAAAGCAAAGAAAAAGGCACACATGATCACTTATATGAAGGTAAGTAAATAAATAATAAAATGAATGCAAGAAAGCAATCACAACCTCATGTCTTCTATTTAAACTATGTTCCTTGGCTGTAACACTTGCTTTTGTTTGTCAATATGTTAAATCCTTAAATCATCAAACCAGCACTGAAGTGGATTTTTGATTTGCACACCTTTGGTGGAGCAATGAGAGCATTAGCACAGCCCTCATAGGCATTGTACATGAGCTTCTCTAGGTTTTCCAGGTACTGAAGCAGCAGAGCAAGGCGGAGCTGATTGGAGTGGTGACCATCACTATCGCTTCCACTGCCAGTCCAGGCTCCAACATCCTGATCGGGGTTTAGACTGTGTGCAGCTAAGCTCCGGATCATACCTGAAACACAAAACAATGTTAACAAGGTTAAGACACAGACTACAAAAAAAAATCCCTGGTTTGTGTCTGACGACTTTTGATGCTGTCATCACATCTCTCTCTTTGCTCTGCTTGTAACGCTTCAAGAAAACATTTTTCGGGCTGACATTTAATTCTCAAAACATTATTTTCCTCTAGTAAGTGTTGATAGCATATTACCAGAAACAACACAGAAAATGATTAAAAGTCCCTACCATTTCCATCGTATTACTACAAAACTCTGTCATGGTAGCCTGAGTTGCAAAAAATATTAGGAAATCAATGATATACTAAATGACATACTGTGAAAACAATGACTGTACCTTCAATGGTCTGGAAGGTATCCTGAGCTCGACCCAATGGCGTTCGGAGTTTAGACAGTACAGTGAACTGTGCAGCCTCCCAAACTGCCCACTGCCATAGCAACACCTCTGTTTTTAGCAGTGCCCGTCTCACTACATCTGGTCTGTTGCCATCAATACTTCCACGGCCATCCTGCTTCTCGAGCCGCTGGCAGCTGTAGTACAGGCGCTCCAGCCAGGGGTCCTTGCTGTGAATACAGAACATGAAGTAGTGCTTCATGTTCATCACTGTCATATGAACATGAGTGACAAACCACTGCTGCAACCTCAGCAACAATAGCCCCCAGAACTGCAATACTCATTACTATCCACACTTCAACATAGTTTTTATTATAGGTTATGTCATCACTGCAGTAAAAGCAAAGTGTACAAGTGATCTCCCTCAATGACACCCAATCATGTGGTAAAAAATTATCATGGGAATGTAATAGAAAAGGTATGATAAAGGAGTTTGTTTAACATGTGTGCATTTGAAAAATCCGTCACTGTGACATTACCCTCCACGATGCAAGACTCCATATAAGATGAAGCTAATAAGGTCGCTGAAATCCTGAGGGTGGAAAGTGCTGCTTGGTGCACGGCTCATGTGATGGCGGATGGCCAGAGAAATCTTCCTCATCTCAGGGTGGCTGTAGTTACTGTGAACAAACAAAGTCACACACACATTTATTGAAAATGGTGCTACGAACCCCATTTCCAGAAAAGTTGGGATATTTTCCAAAATACACCATCAACAAAAAATCTGTGATACGTTAACTCACATGTACTTTTTTAAACTGACAGAAGTATAAAGAAAAAATATTCAATAAATTTAATGATCAACTTTATTTTATTTTACAAAAAAACCCAAAAATTTAGAATTTGATGGCTGCAACACAACTTTCAACAAAAGTTAAAGGCACTGATTGTAAAAATAAAATTTACAGCCTTCCAGAAGTAATGCTATCAGCAGGATGTAGAAAGACTACCACTATGGTCCGAAACCTCTTTGTATTTGGTTTCTGAAATCAAAAGCAAATTAAATGGAAGTCCAGTGGGCATATATTTAATAGCAATTTATACCATAGGATGGTGTAGCAAGTCAGTGACATGTCAAGTGCACCATGAGTCCATCTGGCAAAGATGTGCCAATAAGGAGACAAATGTTGGAGTGACAAGTATTCTGGTGAACAGTGCCTGAAGCATGTGGAAACAAATTCTTATCACAACAAGAACCAATTCCCAGAAATCACACTCGGCTGCATGGTGGAGGAAATTGCACTTGATTAATGTAGCATTATAAACACACTGTGATGCTAATTGTGCAGCACAAGCAGAATAAGTACATACAGTAGGTGTAGCAGCTGATCCCCACCTCTGTGCAAACAGTGGGTGAGAGAGAACGAGACAGCTGGTATTGGACCAGACCTCACTTCCAACGTGAAGAGAAAGATTATAAACGCCAGTGAGCAACAAGTCACAATGAACATACAACAATGGATGATTGAACCTACAGTAATTACATTGCCTTGTGAAAGTATTCATACCTTTTGAACTTTTCCACATTTTGTCATGTTTTAGCCCCAAACCTACATGTATTTTATTGGATTTTATGTAACAGACCAACACAAAGTAGTGCATATTTGTGAAGTGGAGGTAAACTGATTCATGGTTTTCTAATTTGTTAGAAATAAAAATGTAAAAAGTGTGGCATGCATATGTGTTCAGCTCCTTTTACTCCCTGTTGTCAGCCTATGACAGCTGGGACAGGGTCCAGCTCAAATTGGTTAAGAAAACTGATTTATAGACCTAAGATCCTCCAGTTAACCATTTGGCAGGTAGGTATGAAGTGCTAATCACATCTAGTGACTGTGTTATAGTAAGCTAAACTCTGCAAAGCCTAAGCACAGACAAAAGCTAAGACCCTTAATATAATATAATATAATATAAAGCCAAATTATGGCAGTGGTTCTCAAACTGTGGGGTGTGAAGCCACTGCAGGTAGGGTGCAGACAACCAGGTGAAAAATATCAACTGAAAGTAAGATAAAGAAGTATAAGTAGTAGTGAAGTAGTACTGCAAGCCTTACCTCAAAGCTACATCAAGTGGAATTGTCCTGAGAAGTTTAGCATAAGCTTGCCTCACCCTCACTGCCGAGTGGACCAACTGGACTCTGCACACATCGACACACCTAAAAGATCCCCACCCCACAACACACAAAACACATGTATACAGACACTGAGCTTTAATACAACAGAACAAGCGCTGGCCATGATATTTTCCCCCCATATCGGCAGCTATGTGCAGAGTGGAAATAAGGTAAGGTGTTCACCTCTGCAGCAGCTCAGTAGACAGTGATGAAGACAGGACCTGTAAACTGTGGCATGTCTGGAGGCAGATACCTTGATCCTCATTCAGAGCTATTCAAAGAAATCAAGGAAAAAAAGGATTAAACAACATCATTATTAATGAACAAGTAAGGCTAGCTAAAGCACAGTTCTTGGCAGGAAATGCTAGACATTTTGGTCTCACCGTTAGCCAGAATACCCCTGCAGAACTTGTTGAAAGAGGGCAGGGAAAAGAGCGGGCTATAGGTATCTGACTTCTTCATCAGCAAAGAGATTTCCTGAGCCCAGGTGAGAAGCAGTTTCCTAAGATACAAACATATACAACACATGTTAAAGGTTACTGCATACAACTACTATATGTGCTGAATTTGTTAGGTACTATACATAAACATTAAGTTAAACAATGAAATTATTGTAAAGTATACTGGAAAGAAACCATTTAGCTGTGTTTGTTTATGGGTGTATGTGTCAAAAGAGGGGAGTAAGAACCTGGCCTCAGGACAAAGATGCTCCCTGGACAGCAGACCTCCAAGAAGACTTAGCAGTGTGCTAAAATGCTTCTTAGTTGCTGTGGTTACAGTGCTGATGACAGCACCATCAAACAAAGAGGGAGACGATGATGATAAGCTGGATGAGATAAAATGATCATGTCTGCAAACAGAGACAGAAGAAAAAGAGCTATAAAATGACAAGAAGAGCTACATTGTGTTTCAGATTTTCCTTGCAGTTATCTATATGGAGTTGTATCCTCTTTACACTTTTTGCTCCTCTCTGCACTGTGGAAGAAGGTGAAATTACGTCAGAAACCTCTTCTATATTCCTGCAGTAGAACACATTGGCACACTGGCCTTGGTGTAATAAAGCAAAACCCCACAGAGGAAAAAACAAATGATCACACTCTTCCTGATGCAACCTTCCCGTTGTGGAGGGGGTATTAACCAAAAAAAGTACTACAATGTTAAATTAGCAGGAATTCTACAGTGGAACAAGTGATGTTGCACAATCGGCAAGCAACATGTACGCATTTCAACAGCTAGCAGTTTAATATCCAGGTTAAAGAGACATTCCAACATGTCCAGGTTTGCACCACGTTTCATTAGCAAACAGTGAAATTTGCTACCTTTCTTCTTGTCACACACTCTGATGTCTCCAACTGCCTGAAAGGTTCTGAAGTCAGGGACTGCTGTACAAACTTTGTTGTACAAAATGTATAATCTTTGGTAATCAATGTAATATTTTACCTACTTAAACTTAATGTAAATGTCTGAAATTAGTTTTCTTTAAGTTATAAAAGATAACAAAAACAGATCGTAGCTACATGTAAGCTATAGTATCTCAGATCAATCACAATACTAAATAAAGTGAAAGATTTGTTGAATCTGCCCACAGTTTACTTCATATGGTTCCTTAAAACTCCCATATATAAAATGCACCGTGTTGGAAGTATGTGGGAACACTTACAGAACAAAATTTATAATTTATATTTATACCAAATTTTTTTATATTTAGATAGTCCAGTATTTATATAATTTATATTTAATGGTGTGTTTTTATGGTGCTACACTGCTGCTGGAGTCTTAATTTCCCAAAAGGAGCCTCCCAAGGGATGAATAAAGTTATCTATCTATCTATCTGTTAGTAATGAAAGGGTGCCAGGATGCGTTTGATGGAAATGAAAACAATCAACCTACAGAGGGCTGAATTCAAAGACACCCTGAAAAAAAATGATGCAGCAGGCTAGTCCATTTTGCCTATATTTCATTGCAGCAACTCAAAATGAAACTCAGTCGTTATATGGCCCCCACGAGCTTGTATGCATGCCTGACAACATCGGGGCATGCTCCTATAATGAGAAAACGGATGACGTCCTGGGGGATCTCCTCCCAGATCTGGACCAGGGCACTGAGCTCCTGGACAGTCTGAGGTGCAACCTGAGACTGAAACATCATGTCCCAGAGGTGTCCTATTAGATTTAGGTCAGGTGAGTGTGGGGGTCAGGCAGTGATCTCAATTTCTTCATCATCCGGGAACCGCTTGCATACTCTCGCCACAAAAGGCCAGGCATTACCATGCATCAAGAGGAACCCAGCACCCACTGCACCAGAGCAGGATCTGACAACAGGTCCAAGGATTTCATCCTGATACCTAACGGCAGTCAGGGTGGTGTTGTCTAGCCTGTAGAGGTTTGTGCGTCCCTCCATGGATGTGCCTCCCCAGACCATCACTGACCAAATTGGTCCTCAGGCAACCCTCATGAAGTCTGTTTCTGATTGTTTGATCAAGGACATTTACACCAGTGGATCATTTTGTAGGTCTCAGGCAGTGCTCATCCTGTTCCTCCTTGCACAGAGGAGGTAATTAACCCATCCTGCTGAAGAGTTAAGGACGTTCGAGTTTTCTATATTTATCTTCTTAACTGTACTGTTATCTTCTTTATTTATATTTATGTACACTAAACAGAGTGCCTGTAATGACCCTAGCCTGACCCTAGCCAAATGCAAAACTAGTGAAAGAACTGTCAGAAAAAATGAGGAGGGAAAAAATGTGAGTGGCCTCCACCTGTAAAACCATTCCTGTTATGGGGGTGGTCTCATTGTCGCACCCTCCAGCGCACCCGTTGTTAATTTCCTTAACACCAAAGTAGCTGAAACCACCTCTGCTACTTAACTTACCAGATCAATATCCCAGAAGTTTAACTGACTTGATGCTACACTCTGATTAAAAAGTGTTCCTTTAATTTTTGAGCAGTGTATATAATAAGTGAGGTGCTTTCAATGTATTTAGTAGTGTTCCTGCTCTGTTTTATTTGTTTGGCTTGATGTTTAAAAATAAACTTATGATTAAATAAAGGGTATGTATTATAAGCTGTAGCTTCGGCCTATACCTTTATCAGATCATTCATGTTGACATGTTGAAAAATTAATGGCATGAGTTGAAGTTGGATGAGTGAATCATTTTGTTTGTTTTCATTTTCTTTTAATATGTATGAAATAAAAACAGTTATGCCATCCAAAAACAAAAGAAAACAAATAAAACAACTCTCACTGTACCCTCTGAGTCTTAATTTGCGTTCCATGCTTGATAGTCTTATTGCCACAGAACCTCACATTTGAGATGAAAATACTTGGAACAGACAGTTAATACTTCCTCCTAGCTCTTCACTGAGCTCCAGCTCTGCAACACTGTCATCTAACCTGAGAATCTTTTGGATTAACAAGTGTCATGCCATTAAGTTTCTGTGGATCAACAATGTGGCTCTCCATTGATAAGGAAAAAAAACAAACAAAAAAAACAAAATAAAAAAAAGGGATATAAAGCAATTACTTTACTTTCAAATTTAGGTTGTGTTTAATTTTTTGGCTCTTGCAAAACAATACTTTCCCAAATTTGAAATAAATAATGTAACATCTTTCCCTATTCCAGATGATTCTCAGTGCCACAGTTATGACAATTATTTCAAATTCTACTTGACATGGACATAAGCACAAATTAGAAAGTTAATTTAAGTCACTTACTCTAATAAGGATGCAAAATTCAGAATGCCGCAGTAGATAATAGGAAGTTTGTTCACAGCACATGTGGGTATATTACCTGGTGCAGTGTGAGTATAGTGAGTACAGTACAGCATACTGGATGGCAGGGTAGTAGACAGCCAGCTTAGAGTGGACCAGCATCAAATTGTGACTCAGAAGAGCAAAGACTGTAGGAGACAATGCCCACATCTAGATAAAACACAAATAAACACAAATCAACCAAGAGAGCATGTACTGACATGGAAGTTCATTTTATCAGTGCAAACATTAGTACAGCCTCACGCTGGCTCACAAAAATGTAATCAACCAATACCTACAATCAGCAGCTAAAAAGTTTAATCCCAGATGAAGTCTCTGATGCTTACTAACTAGCACAATGCTCTTAATTTTACCAATATTTTGGCACAGGGCCTTTATGGAGATAATTCAAAAACATTGTTAGGAGTCCTTTTTACAGCTCATTTCAACATCAAGATCAGTTTCTGGTAATCCTAAATCTGCTACACTTTCTAAAGAAAAAGATGACAGGAAGGCTTCAGTTCCAGCCAACAAGCAGGGTGGCAGGTATTCCAAAAGTCACCCAAGACTAAAACACATCCTGCATTTGTATTGAGTCCTTGTGAGTTGTAACCTCAATTTCTGCTGTAGCCCATCTGTTTCAAAGTTCAACATGCTGTGCATTCAGAGATGCTCTACTTCATATCCTAGCAGTAGTGATTGTTTTTCGAGTAACTGTTGCCTTTCTATCAGCTTGAAGCAGTCTGGTCATTCTCTCCCCTGACCTCTGGCATCAACAAATCATTTTCACCCAGAAAACTGCGACTCACTGAATATTTTCTCTTTTTTTGGACCATTCTCTGTAAACAATAAAGATGGTGCTGCAGGAAAATCTCAGAAGAGCAGGACATTCTGAAATACTCAAACCAGTCTGTCCACACAGTTGCTTAAATTAAGTTTCTTTCCGATTCTGATGCTTGGTTTGAACTTCTGCAGGTCATTTTGACCTACTTGTACATAGCTAAATGCACTGAGTTGCTGCAATGTGACTGCCTGATTAGATATGTGCGTTAATAAGCAGTTGAACAGGTGGACCTGTTGAGATCTGTGAGTGCATTTTACATATTCAAATATTAACAAGCAGACATGGTGGTCATACAGTGATTGCATGTCGTTGCTAGGCTAGCTGCAACCTACACTGAAGTCAGTGTTTGGGCTTTCAGATGGAGGACGGTGCCGTCTTAAAAAGATTTCTTTAACCATTAAACTGTACTACCCTTGATTTCACACCATTATTATAGCGTTCACCGATATTCAGAAGAGAAAATAAGTGCAATGGCTCACCCCAATTAGAGAATTCTTGGTGTTGCCAATGGTGGTGAGGGTGCTGAGGTTGAAGACGATGGTGAACTGGGCTTTTTCCGGCAGTAGGGTGACGTAAGCAAATGCAGGGTGCTGAATATTTGGGCAGGGGCCCCCTGGTGTCAGGTCCCTACCAGGGGAATCCAGAGTTTCCATCAAGCTGGACAGAGCACATGCCATTTCACCCAATACCATTTTATAAGCTGCCTCCAGTGTTGGAATGTTTTTCAAGCTCATGAGCGCCTGATACACACTGTGTACCGCTGACATCACCTGTGCAGTGAGCATGAACACACAAATTACACATTCACCAAGGTAAACAAAATAGCAAGCAATAATACAACAAAATTTGAACACACATTATTTTTATTCAATCTGACCTAACCAAAATATAAGCCAACAAAGGACAGAATAAGTCTTTGGGATTAACCTCACAAGAACAAAAAAGAGAGCCTAAAACCCAGTCAATACTCCTCCGCTTTAAATCGGACTCTGTGTGACTGTGATGTTCTGCTCATCACTGGTATTAAACACACACAAAGATCCAGCAAACAAGCTAGCTCCTGCAGCGGTAACAAGATCTGTAACGGACAACTAATAAAAAATATCATCATTATTAAGATGATTATCACAATTTTTAAAAACACCTTAAGCCAAAAATGCTCCAAATAAGAATTAAATCTGTAAGACACCAATGTAAAGAACACAATACACTAACTGAAAAGGTGTACACATTAAAAGCACTGATTGTAAATTGTATCACCAGGTCGTGGAAAGATAATTGATATGATTTTAGGTCAAAAACATCTTTGCATTTGGTTTTTGAAACTGAAGATGAATGAAATAATCCTGAGCCAAAATTCAACCACTACATTTGTGTAATACCAATTTGTACCACAAGATGGTTTAGCGAGTCAGAGTAGTATTGAGCGTGCCCTGAGTCCAACAGATGAAGAAGAGGAAAAGCTGATGGAGAAACAGATATGGATGGACAGGCATTCTAGTCAATAGTACAGCAAACAGTGCCTGAAACACCTGGAAATGGACTCTTATCGCAATTAAAACCAATTCCAAGTCAGAAGTCACGATCACTTGCATAGTGGGGGGAAAATGTTGCACTTGATTAATGCATTCCTGTCAGAATATGTGCATACAATAAGTATAGGTAGCTGCTCTCCACCTCTGTGCAAACAGTGGGTGAGAGACAAAGAGACAGGAGCGTACCAGATTTCCCACTTCCAACATTAAGAGATAGGACATAAGGAAGAAGGACTAACAGGTGAGGTCACAACTTTAGAAATGACAGAAACACTTTCATCCTGAGGACTGAATTTGTTCTGAGGATATATACATAATATTTTTGTCTGCTTCCTTGTGGGCCTGTGTAGATTCAAACGGCTTTAAATCATTGGAGAACAAAGGAAAGGACAAAGAGGTAGATATTAATACCTACTTTACTTACTTGGAACTGACCAAAAAATTTAATTTGTGTTCTCCTGTAAAACTTGAAAGCTTTAGACTTTTAATTTTAGATTAGAATTAAGAAGTTATTGTAGCTGGAGGTGACCAACAACTTTAACCCTAGTACTGCAGGACCTCAATATATTGATGGCCCAGATTAAGTTTCGTGTACTGCAGGTTGTCTATATATTGATCACTTCCGGTGTTTTCGCTCACTGCCGGTCGTCTAGCTGGTCATATAGCTGGCAGTAGCTAGAGTTAACTTTTCATGGCAGAGAATCAACAAGGTGCTGGAAATGTTCTGAAGAGATATAATAGTGTTACACGGATTCTACTGTTGCTATTGCCATATTGCAATGGCGGTATGTCGATGCACATGTTTCATAAATCTGATGCATGCACATTTATTTTTTGCACAGAGTTAAGTACATTTCGACACACATATTAGTGAATGTTGTCCAAGTCTGTGTTCCCAAATTTGAGAGAAATTACAGAGTTACTCATCTATGTAGAAAAAACCAAAAAGTCCATATATGTTATCCTTTGCTTTGTATTTAATTTACTGTACCTTTTCAGCAAGCGTACTATGCTACAAGAGTACTGACAGAGACTAGAAGAACAGATCATATTTTCCCTATACTGGCTTCTCTTCACCAGCTCCCTGTTAAACCCAGAATTTAATTTAAAATCCTTCTACTCACAAAGTCTTAAACAATCAGGCCCCATCCTATCTTAAAGCCCTCACTGTACCACATTTTCCCAACAGAGCCCTTCCCTCTCAAAGAGTGCAGGCATACTTGTGGTTTCTAAAGTTTTTAAAAGTAGACTGGGAAGCAGTCTTCAGCTATCAGGCCCCTCTCCTGTGGAACCAGCTCCCAGTTTGTATTCAGGAGACAGACACCCACCTCTTTTCACTCCCCATGTATCTGACTGTTGCATGTCATTAAATGTTGTCCTCTCTTTCCCATAGTCTGTCTCTTTGCTCTCCTTTCTCTCTTCTCTGTCTCCTCATCCCCAACCGCTAGAGACAGATGTCCGCCCCCTCCCCCAGCCTGGTTCTGCTGGAGGTCTCTTCCTGTTAAAAGGGAGTTCTTCCTTCCCACAGTCGCCGAGTGCTCGCTGATAGGGGATCATCTGATTGTTGGGGTTTTCACTCCAATACTGGGACTGTTTATACTAGTTAGTTTTTAGTTCACAAACTGTAAACATAGTAACCTTGTTCTTCCACTTTACTATTTGACATCTCATGCTGGCCTTAACGTGCCTTTTAAAGTACCAATTGTTATAATGGCAGATTAAGGGTTCATGATTTTGGAGTAACCCTATTCAACTATCATATATGGTTAGGAAGTTTAGCCAATACATTTTAAACCTAAGATGTTGGGAAAAGAACCTTGTCATAATGCAAGAGATTTTTGATAAAGCCCACCTCTTTCTCTTGATGAAAGCGTAGCTTCAATAGCTGAGAGTCTGGTGCCAACAACTTCTCAACAAAGGACACAGGCAACTTTGTGTTGATCTGGTCTACAATCTGAAAGACAACAAGACCGTTGATCAAATATTATAGAAAACTTCTTTGTTTTTCTTGGACAACTTTGAAACCTGTATAGCTTTAGAAGAACTGAGAAGAAGTGAAAGTCCTGCTTGTTAATTATTTCCACATTATTCACACTGCATTTATACAAATCTGTCTATAGTTACAGGCATACAGTTAGGAAGAAACAGCAATAAATGGTAAACAATCCCAGAACAAGTTTCAAAAATAATGTAATTACAAGTATAACAGGATAAACATAACCAGAACTTTTAGTCAAAGCTTCATTACACTTAATTCATCAGGCTTTGACTATGTAGAAAAAGGTCCAATTTTGTTGAGATCAATGTGAAAAAAATATAATACGTGACTCTAAGGTGACTATACCAGCGTGAGAAGGTTAAGCACTGCCAGACTGTAGTCTGAGCCACAGGCCTGGCAGCAGTCCAGTTGGTCCAGACCATAGGCAAGGACAGTTTCCATCAGCTGCCCACAGGGTTCCACACTGGCCAGTAACACACCCACACACTCATTCCCTGCTGTGAGAACAGCCTCAGAGAACTGGACCTGCTTTGCCGCAATCACACAGGCCAGAACCCGGTTAAGAACCTTGTAAAAAAAAATCAGATCAAGGAGGGAAACATTTACCACCACAGAAAATCGGATTAGGCATCAACAGTTGCAGACTGGAATATACACAGAACAGCAAGCAGAAAACGACTGACACCATACAACTCTGGTATGATATTTACACATTTGACACTTATTGGAATGTTTTCAACTTAACTGCATTTAGTGACAGAAAATTTTAATCAAATCTTTGCCAAACTGCATTTTTCATGTGATTGTTAAATTCAAAATGAATAATTTTACAGCATGAAATGTGCAAAACAAACTTCATAAGCCTCACTAAACCTGATATGGGTTATGGAAAAAAGATGAAAGCAGTTGTTTTTGCATATAATTGCCCTGTAAAGACTATAAGGTGCCATTATCCACTTGTTGTGGCCAAGAATGATATCGCTAAAATCTGTCATATGGTCATTTGGGACAACACATCTTTTGTAATTTTACCGCTGTACACCAACACAGTGGGTTTTAAACTTAAACACCCTGAGGCGCTTTGTTGCTTTCTCCGAGGACGACATGTCCTGTTGAGAATGGACAAAACAGCAATGGTGGTTTATGTCAACCAGTAAGGGGGTCTGTGTTCACGACAGTTACACATGCCGGCACGCAGACTGACAGAGCACAAGTTGTTTAAGGGCAGATGGATCTGCCTGGCGTTGTGATCACCAGCCAATCAAGATTGGTGTAATGAGATAGATGCTTCTGAGGAATATGCAGGAAGGCAAATCCCATAGTGTGATATCTCACTCATGCTACTCTGAGAACAGAGGTTACCCAAGTAACCAGAAGTTTCATGGCCAGGTGAGACCTGTTGGAGGCAATGTTATGATATGGGTATGTATGGCTGCAAATGGAATCAGGCCACTCGTGTTTACTGATGTGACCACTGATGGAAATAACAGGATGAATTCTGTAGCGTACAGGGCTATACTCTCTGTTTAGATTTAGCCAAACTGAAAAACTGACCCAAAGCACACTGCAAAAGCAACCCAAGAGTTCGTTGTTGTTTTTTTTAGTTTCTTCAACAGCCACTTGATCTAAATCTAACAGAGCATGCTTTTCAATTAGTGATAACAAAACTGAAGGCAGAGAGATCCACAAACAAGCAGCAACTGAAGGCAGCTGCTTTAATGGCCTGGCAGAGCATCTTAAGGGAGGAAACACAGAATTTGGAGATGTTCTTAGGTTCTAGACTTCGGGCGGTAACTAACGAAGGATTTTCATTTAAGCATTAAAAACAATCCATTTATTTAAAATGTTACCTGTCCCATTACATTTGAGCCTCTTAAAATGGGGGACTATGTATATAAAATTACAAAAAAATGTGTCATCATCCCAAAATCTTATGTCCCTAGCTATATTCAAGTGAAAAGATTAAGTGACTATTTATGCAAGTAATTTATCAAGATAGACATGGAAAAAATATCCTTTATCTACAAAGTAACATTTTCCCAACACATTTTAATAATTATATGGTTTTATCTATCTGCATATTCCAATGACTAGTCCATACATACATTGTATATTTTATATTAGCATTGCTCAAAGCTCAGTTAGTTTCTCTAAAGTGCAGCTCTTACATCTGTGACGTAGACTTCAGTAATAGGTGGTCCTCTGAAAGGGCTAAATCGCTCTCCGATGCTGCGGACCACTGTACTGAAAACCCTCAGCAGAGCTGCCAGCTTGGGCAACGACACCGAGGGAGGGGGGATATCTTCATCCAGCACCTCCCCTGACACCACATGGCTCAGATCCTAAACAGGGCATAGAGGCAACCAAGTATTGGACAAACGTACTCATTAGTTCTATGTGGCATTATTTACCCTCACATTTTATCATTCTGAGAAGAAGAGGAGAATAAGATTTCATCAAGAAATACCACTCAAAGACCTTCATTTCAGAAAGATTTTGAGGATTTCCATTCCTCATGACAGACATGCACTGACTCCCAACTTCTCTTATATTTAAATGTGTCTGTAAACCCTACTGTAAGATATAAAGAGCAATGAAAAAGTTTAATTAATTCAATGTGGCTCATCTAACTTGTGGTCTGGTTTAAAGCTTCTGCTCTTTTTAAACCACCTAATTAAGATGCTTTTCTTGACTACAAGCATGTGTGCATCTGCAGTTTTATCATGGACTTCAAACTTCTGCAGAGAGCAAAAATCAACTCCAGCACAGCTGGTAATGAAAACTGAATCTCTAACTATAACCAGAGACCAGAAATTGGAGTCGATTAGTGACTAGGCAGGACATCAGGTCAGGTCAAGAACAGGCCCAGGAACAAGCTAGTGCCCATTCTCCAGGGTCAGACTGAACTGTAACATGGCTCAATCAATCTGTTCCATGTACCCCTGAGGTTTTTGTTGCATCAAGAGTATTTTTGCTTACCTCCCACTATATTTGCCAGATTTGGCTCCCTAAAAACTTAAGAGTCCTTATCGCAAAATTAAATTTAAGTTGAGGTGCTGCTGTTTAGACAGTGAAGGAGGGTCAGCACGCACCATAAATGCCCAAGTACAAGTAGTCAGAATTTCCAGGGACTGTTCAAAAACAAAAAACAGTGGCAATACTGAGAGCGGCCTAGAGGTGAACAGGGAGACTAGCTGGGAGATAAGCCAAATTTAAATCAGGACAGGTTTTTTATTATGCATTTGTGGCCTTTTTGACTGTGATTTGATTTTTGATCATAAATTAATTTAACTGGTTTTATAGTATGGACGAGAGGCTCAGTGTGTTTACCTCTGCATATGCTTCCATATCCTCCAAGAACTGTCCCAGTAAGGTGGTGGAGAAGGTCAGGTCGGCCACCCAAAACTGCTCGAGGCTCTGTAACCAGCCTAAACACAGACAAGGAAAGTTGTTGAAGACACAAAACCATTGAATTGTATTTACATCTTTACACCTCATCTACAGACTACATTCAAAAGCTCAATCCAGAGTCCATCAAAATGCCTTACTCATTTCTTCAACTGAAAACACAGCCTGGCGTCCTAATTGCATCCAAGTCAAACCCAATTTTTAAACCAATAAACACTATCCCACATGACAACGTTTAAAACTTTTCAATGCTCCTACTTCCATTTGTTCCCGTTCCCAGTTCTTGAGACAGACAGATGCCAGCATCCGAACAGGGATTCAAACCAGCAACCAGCAGTCACTAGTTGCCCACCTATTATATATAATTGCCTAACCTATCAGAAGGCTAGAATAGGCCTGGACTAATGCTAGAATTGTATCACAGATCCATAATTAGTGCCAAAACATTGTTTTATTCTTTGTATACTCAAGTATTAGCATTATTCTACCATATTAAAATTCATATAAATTAAACCGAACACTTCAGAGCTTCTTTTATTTAAACCAATAAGTAATATTGAATACTTAATTTGCATATCCTGAAAAACATAAATTTTCTCTGTTACTGTTTATATTGTACTTTCTTAACAGAGTGAAAACCCTGCATTCTTGCTGCATATACAAGAATGCTCAAAAGTTTGGGATCACTTGGAAATTCTCTAGTTTTTCATGGAAACACATGAAATTAATCTGAATGTGATGAACAGGACATGCTGACATAGTCAGAGTTAGAAAAAAAATATTTTAATGGAATTGATGTGTTCTTCAAACTTTGTCTTCATTAAAAATAAATAAATAAATAAATAAAAACAAACACCTTTTACAGAAATTACAATTTTTCAAGGTAATCTGATGAGATTTCACTCCATGCTTCCTGGAGCATCTCCCACAAGATGGACGGGCTTGATGGAGTCTTCCTCTATATCATACAGTCAAGCTGCTCCTACAACAGCTCAATAGGGTTCAAATCCAGAGACCATGCTGGCCATTCTAATGCAGTCAGAATTCTGGCAGAATGCTGACACATTTTGGAAGTGTGTTTTGGGTCATTATCCTGTTGCAGGATGAAATTGGCCCAAATCAAGTGCAGTCTGCAGGGTATGACATGGCACTGCAAAATCTTTAGATAGTTTTCCTTCCTCAAGGTCCCTTCCACTCTGTACAAATCTCTTAGTTTCCCACTTCCAAAGCACCCTCCAGACCATCATACTGCCTCACCATGCTTGACTGATGACATTAAGCATTGTTCTTGCATCTTTTCAATTGTTCTGCATCCCACAAATGTTCTTGTGTTTGATCCGAACACCTCAAACTTGGATTCATCTGTTCACAGCACCTTCTTCCAGTCTTCCACTGTCTGTGCACTTTTACTCATCTCAGTCTTTTCTTTTTATTGACCAGTCTGAGATATGGCTTTTTTCTTGGCAATTCTGCCATGACATCCAGCATCAGGATTCTGAGGTAGCATGGTCAGACAGAAGCCACTTTTATATAAAATGCCACTGCAGCATGCTTAAGAGTTTGCCAAAGAAAGAACTCAGAAGATGAGGAGAAAGATTCTGATTAGACAAACACTTAACTCAAAAGCACAAAGACACAAGCAGTGTAACTGTCGAAGGCTCATCAGCGGGCAATGACAGGAAGACTAAATCAGGCTTGAGCAGAGGATTAAGCTAACTGCCACTCTAAAAACTGAGGCAGGAAAGCAAGACCATAAGGATGTAGAGCTGCATTCAGAGCGGTTTGTCCAAAAAGCAGCAAGATAAGCTGATGTGAACTTTTTTGAATAAAGAAAAGTATGCTAAAGGGCTATGAAAAGTTGCTAAAACTAGTAGCAAAGTCAAGCTGGCAACTATATGTATATATATATATATATATATATATATATATATACACACACACACACACACACACACACATACACACAGAGCCCGGTCAAAAAAAAAAGTCGCCACCTGGATGAAGTGATGCATCCATCATGCCTAGTGCCTACTGTACAAGCCTGTGGGGGCAGTGCTATGATCTGGGGTTGCTGTAGTTGGTCAGGTCTAGGTTCAGCAACAGTATGTGCTCAAAGAATGAGGTCAGCTGACTACCTGAATATACTGAATGACCAGGTTATTCCATCAATGGATTTTTTCTTCCCTGATGGCACGGGCATATTCCAAGATGACAATGCCAGGAGTCGTCGGGCTCAAATTGTGAAAGAGTGGTTCAGGGAGCATGAGACATCATTTTCACACATGGATTGGCCACCACAGAGCCCAGACCTTAACCCCATTGAGAATCTTTGG
>VUQH01082711.1:0-10051 GCA_015106775.1 Etroplus canarensis
TTTTCACAACATTCTAAAAATGTGCCTAGAAAATAAAAACAGAACTTTTAAAAAATGTGGCTGATCTCCCCTTCAAGATCATCTTCTTGTACACCTCTGCATGACTGCTGCTGCTGTTTTTTTGGATTGCTTCTGATTACATGATTACTGATTAGGCTTTATGATTTCAACAAGGACCTCAGAATTTTTGAGGAAAACTGGACAGGCCTGTCACATCCAGGATCAGAGCTGGGCCTCTGGCTACAACCACCCAAAAAGTCGTAACAAAAGCTGAAGGTGGCATGTCTTGTCATCCTAGGGTTGCGCGTTGTGAATCTGTCCCTCAGGGTCAGACTTCCGCTTCTAACTTCTGTTTGTGTGTGTTTTTAAATTTACCACTTTAACACAATCTTTACTTATCCTCTGCCCCTCCAGGTTTGGCCCTGTGTCCTACCGTTTGCTTTCTCAAAACTGAATGTAGGTTTCAGGGGTTGCCACACAAGATCAGGACTAGCAGACATTGCAGCAGGGCAAGTGGTCAGAACAAAAACACCAGGAAGTAATAAGAATTGCTCAAGAAGATGATTTTTATGGGGGAAATGGCAGAACTTCATGATTGTAGCTGTTAACAAGACAAGATGCCTTTCACTCACGAAAGACATATAACATTTCCCAGACCAGGGCCAATGCTTCTGTGGGAATATGCCTATGGGAATTCATTACGAAGGCCAATCTGGGTAGCTATTTTGGTCAATTTTGAATTTCAAAATATGGCTAGTTTGGTTTACAAGCCCAGTTAAAGGACATTCTGATTCTGCAAAGTAATATGGATAAGTTCTAGATACCGATTCAGATCAAATTTAGATGACCTCTGGACAGGATCTGATGTAAATGGTAAATGGATTACTGCTAATATAACACTTTTCTACTCTAACTGAGCACTCAAAGTGCTTTTTACAACAAGCCTCTTTCACCATTCATACAGCACATTATTCTATGCCTTTAAGCCCAGTTAACTATCATGCACACTTTCACTCACAATTTAGGGTTCAGTGTCTTGCCCAAGGATGCTTTGGCATGTAGAAGCCAGGAATCGAACAGCCAACCTTCCTGTTAGAGGAACCTACCTTCTGAGCCACAGCCGCCCCTGGTATAATGTACACTAAATTTGCTTAAAAACTGTTAAACAATCATTGGTTCCCAACAAAAATGATATCAAATTGTGAAAAATCCAGATTTACTTCTGAATTAGCTCCAGATTCCCTTTATTTCTCAATCTTTATGTGGATTTGGGATTTGTTCACCACTTGGTTGCTATAACAGTAGACACTGACATGATATTTGCTTCACACATATAAAATTTAGTCCATTTTAATATATTTTTCCCTATAAGATCCAGAAATGCCACTCATATTTGGGCCATCATCACCATCAGGTTCCATCCTGCAGCTGAGGGTTGGATGCAATGGTGCAACGGTCACAATGGTGTGCTGATCTAACTACTTGAGGGTTTTTCATGCCTGTCCACTAAGTAATGTTTGTGAACCAGGATGTTCTTGGTCTTCCTCTTCCTCTTCTGGCATTCAATTTTCCCTCCAGTAACGCTCTATGCAGTGAACTCTGACGAATGATGTGGCCAGAGTATTTGAGTTTCTTCGTCCGCATGATTGTGATTGGGTAATCCTCCACAGTAAATCTTCGTTAGTGATCTTCTTGGTCCAGGATATCTTCAGCAACCTTCGGTAAGTCCATAATTCAAATGCCAACAAATGTTCATGTGCATTTTACCTGTTATTGTCCATGTCTCGGCTCCATACGTCAGCGTTGACCATATGTAACACTGAAGAATGCGCTTCCTTGTTGCTAGTGATATTCTTCTTGATGTGAGAACTTTGTTCATCTTTGAGAAGCTTGTTCTAGCTATTTCTATTCTTTGTTTTATTTACTTTTCACATTTTCCATCTTCTGTAATCATTTGTCCAAGGTAAACAAACATATTTGGACCAGAGAGCTGAAATTTAATAGCAACCTACTACTCCTCTGGGGGTATACCCCTACCAAGTTTGGTGAAGCTCTTTAAAATCTGTAATGAGTTATTCTGATAATGTTGCAAATTTCTACAGTAGATGTGGACACAGGAGACGGGGCCAGGTCAAAAACCATAAAATCTCCCAACTTTGTTCTTGGAGATATATTAATTATGCTTCAGATCAGTCAGAATCCCTCTAAAATATGTTAAAAACTGACAGTGTAAATAGTGCTTTTGCAAACTAAAAATCCACATTATTTGCCACTTGCCACCCTTCCCATTAGTATAGTAGCAGGTTTGAGGTATACGGTAACAGTTGCATAATCAAAACTCTTTGGAAATGTAACACAGTTGCATCTGGACAAGCTCCAAATTCATACTATTCATGTTTAATATTGATCTAAATTCTGATACAGTAGCATGTTGGCTCCACAGACTGGAGGATTCATAATGTGGCTTGTAATCTCACAGTTTGAATTGCTGGTGAGCTGGGGCACTAAGCTTGCAGAGAGGTAAAAACAACAACAACATATTAAGTTTGGGAGGTATCAAAAAATTCATATTATTGATTATGCAATGAATGATAAAGGGCCTCCACTTAGCCAAGGAAACCCAGAAGTCCATATCAGTGTATGCATACAGGTCTGCTAAGGGCACTATGCCTGACTTTATCTGCCAGTCAATTATGGCCATAAAATGAATAACATGAATGAATGGGACATGTGGAGAGTACTTTTTATTTCTCAATAAACATTGGCTGCCTATGCGTGTACAGCATATATATCTATATCTATATATATATATATATGCAGTTAATAAATGTGGATTTGGTAAAAGACCTGCAACTATCAATGTGTCGTTAGCTCAGCTGCATCTGTTATTTCCTCAACAGACTCCCCTTGAAATTTTTCCACACAACGACAAATTAATTATGATACAGTTATGAAGATATAAAAGTAGCAACAGACCTAAATTTCAGAGTAGCAAGCTTTTAATTTATCCTTGTCATATCTAGTATTAGAGGCTTAGTTTAATATAGGCTTTGATATAGTAATTGTTCTCTCTTATTCCTGCCATGAAGCAGTCATTGTTCTGACAGATCTCTGTAACAGATGTTTCGCCACAACTGGAGATCTCATATGATGCCGGAATAAGCTTCAATTAAACACTCCATTTCAACGTTTTGATCCTCCCTGCTTAGAAGTTAAACCTTTATAAGCTCTCTGTCTCTACTGATATATAAGATAAACTGGCTGCACATTTGATTAAATAAAAATAGCTGACAAATCAGTGACTGGGTAGCTGTTTATTTGCACCCAAATGCTGCATTTACAGCAATTATTTGACTATCCGATGGTGGCCCTTGAGTTGCCTTCAAACACTTGGGCTTGGAGTACTCACTGCCAGCATTTACTACCCTCTAATCATGTTCCAAGGTTCAGGTCAAGCACTGAGAAGAGAACAAGGCGAACAAACAAGCGGGGTGAGAATGGAGAGCTGGACTATGTGTGTGTGTGTGTGTGTGTGTGGCCGTGGTAGGAAGGTTAAAGCACTGAACAGGAGTGAGCGAGCTGAGAGCCATACAGCCCAAGAAATGGAGGGATAAAGGGGCAAAGTGCGAGAACGAGAGCCGTTGTAAAAGAAGAAAAAAATAAATTGGTGGATAGATGATGTGGGTGAGTGGATGAGAGGAGTGGAAAAAAAGGGAAAGGCCAGATTAAAAGCTAGGAGGCTGCACAGACTGAATAGAGGCTGATGTTTCCAATGGCAGAAAAATTGCTGAGATTAGTGGATGTGGCTAAGAGCTCTCCGTGTTTGATTCGGTCTGTGCCACAGGAGAGGGTTGTTAGCTCGCCACGGCTTTTCATTGCGCGACATTTCCCATTTTCCCACTGACAAACAAACTAAGCCCTTTTGCAGAAAGTAATAACGTAGTGCGTGTGAAATGTTGATCAAGCGAACGTGTGAATCCTATCAGGGCGAGAGGGCTGAAAAGATATTTATTTTCAACTCCAACATTTAGTGACTGAGCAGGTGGGGTTCGCTGCCGTGTGCATTATAAATGAAACGGCAACAGGACTGTGGCTGAAAACCCTGGCTTCTCTGTGGGTTTTAACTTCTGAAAGTCTGTCAGAGAGAAAATAACACTGCCCTGAGTCCTTAAATATTTTGGCCGGTCAATTTACATGAGTTTTCATGACTTTTTCAGCGCCAAACATTCTTTCAGTACAAGCATAAAAAGTATGCATAAGCAAATAAACACTCATAACGATTTTAGATTATAAAAACTGGAATTACAGCCAAGTGAAAGGGTATTGTGATAATATATCAAATTGTCTTTCTGTGAGGTGTTATCAAAAAATCCCCCATTAATAAACAAAAACAAACAATTTATTTAGATTTGTTTGATTTGCCCCTAAATGTAGTCTACAGTCACGAGAAAAAAGTACGCCCTCCTTCAGTTTAAGATTTGATGCATCAGGTTCTAAAATGATTTAAAGAGCGTGTGACGTATTACACCACGTCATTAATTATTTAACAAAAACTAAGCCAAAATTGTGGCAGTGTAACAAAACGAAGTATTAACCCACTGATGCGGAACCACCTTCAGCAGCAGTAACTTGAAGTACTGGTTTTCTGCATGACTTTATCAGTCTCTCACGCCATTGCAGAGGAATTTTGGCCCACTCTTCTTTGCAGCGTTGCTTCAGTTCATTCATTCATTCACACATAGCTTTCTTAAGGTCCCGCCACAGCATTTCAGTCAGGTTGCTTCAGGTCTGGACTTTGACTGGGCCGTTGCAACACCTCAGTTCTTGCGGTTTTTGATTGGAAGCGGTGTGCTCAGGATGATTTTCCTGTTGAATGACCCAGGTTTGGGTGTGGGACTGATGGTCTCACATTTGATTCTGGAATACTTTGGTATACAGGGGACTTCCTGGTTTAATCGGTGACTACAAGGTGTGCAAGTCCTGAGGCTGCAGAACAAGCCTAAATCATCACCCCTCCACCACCGTGCTGGCAGCTGGTGTGCTGTGTTTGATTTTCGCCAAATGCAGCATTGTGCATTATGACAAAGACTCTCCACTTTGGTCTGTTCTGTCCAAAGGACATTGTTCCAGAAGTCTTTTGGTTTGTTCAGACGCAATTTTGCAAACCTGAGCTGTGCTGCCATTTTCTTTTTAGAGACACAAAACCCTCCTGGCAGCCCGTCCAAACAAGACATGTTCAGTCTTTTTCTAACTGACCTGTCATAAATTTTAACATTTTGCAGTTTCTCTGAGCATTGCCCAGTCTGATCTTGGGGTGAATTTGCTGGGATGTCCACTCCTAGGAAGATTGGAAACTGTCTTGAATGTGTTCTATTTGTGAATAACCTCTCTCACTGGACAATGATGGACTTCAGATTGTTTAGAAATGGTCTTATAACCCTTCCCAGATTGATTGGCAGCAACAATTGCTTCTCTAGGATCACTGTGATGTCTTTCTTCCAGACCACCAAACTGCCAAAACTTCTGCTTTAATAGAGGCGGTCACACTTGCTGATAATCAGTTAATCAAGTGCTTTTGATTAGAAGTGTCTGGCTGCTACTTACACTGTTCTTTGCTATTGCAGCAGTAAGTGTGTACTTAATGAACATGGCATGTGTTGTCGTTCATCTGAAGTTGTATTTACCTAATTTTAAGGCCTGTTATGGACCAGATGATTTGACGATTAAAAGTATGTCAAAATGTATGCTTTAGTTGATGCCCGGGGACACTGTAGTAGAACAGTTAGGGACAATAGATCATCCAGAGAACCAAATTCCTTGGTGTTCTTCCGGCAGAGAACCTCACCTGGTCACTCAACACCAGCTCGATCACCAGGAATGTCACCATATGTCTATATGTTTATATGTTGCACCAGGTCCTGGAGAAACGCTGTCTCATTTCACTATGTTCTGTGTCAGTTATACGTGGTTGAAATGACAATAAAGCTCTTGAATCTTGAAATTCATGGTGTACGACCCCACTAACATCCAAAAGACAAGCGTGCTATTGGCACGATGTTCAGACTGCAGGTTCGATACTGCAGATGCTCTCCCTGAAAAAAACGCTGTTTGATTCTCGACACAAAATTCAGGCCAACTCTGAAATTGATGTCTGCGAGTTTGAAGTTTGAAGTGGTGCAAGAGGTCAAAAAGGGGACTTCTATTATATACGACTTTGCACACATTGGTTATGTAAATGTAATATTCAGGTAAAGGCAGTGGTGGTAGTTATAGATCAGTCAGAATAATCCAAGTTGGTGCAGCAGAGGTTAGTTCTGGATCCTACAATTCCCATAATGCAACTCCCAAGTATAATTTTGTTAGCCCTGATGAATGACCACAGCTTCCACCCTCACACACAGTTTTTATTGCAGGCCCAAGTGAGATTTCAGACCTGCCCTGAAGTCATAGAAAGATATTACAAACCCCTTTTTCAGACTCTCAAACAAGAAAAGTGAACCTTGTGTAAAATCATCTTCAGACACAGAATACCCAACATTTACTGGCACCATCCATCTATCACCATTTATAGTTGTGTATGTACATGATTATACACATAGTGCATGCCTGTTACAGGCAGCAGAATAGGTAATGGCACTGAATGACATGATGTTATATTAGAACTAATTTAATTCCTGTAAAGTGTCACGTAAAACCTTTTGCAAGATACTAATTTATTCATAACATGATTAAAAAATTGAAACGACACGGACTTACATGTATTAAAAGCTGTTCAGATTATAACTCTTGTGGTATGAGGGTTTTTAACCACTCAACATCCACCAGATCACCTCAGACTCGTTTAGCTTTTGGGATGAGTAATCATGCTTCCCTTTTATGTGGAATTTTCTTGTTTGGCACATCCGAATGGAAACGCTTTTCACAGAATTAATGTAAAGCCAAAATGAATATACAAGACCTCATCGGAAAGATTCTAGTTTCTTATTATTCTCTAAACCTAACTGCACTATACAGACAATAGTATTGGGTCACATACACATTACACCTACGGGGGTTTTCGACATCCCATTCTAAATCAGAATCAGAATCAGAATACTTTATTAATCTCAGGGGGAAATTGCATATTAAATTCATAGCAAGTCCACTGACAATAAATTAATATGGCGTTGGTTTTCCTTTTCAGCTACAGCAGCTTCCACGCTTCTGGGATCGTTTTCTACAAAATTTTGGAGGGTGTTTGTGGGAATTTTTGCTCATTCATCCAGAAGAGCATTTATGAAGTCAGACACTGATGGATAAGAGGGCCTAGCTTGCAATCTCTGTTCTACTTAATCCCAAAGGTGTTGGATGGGGTGGAGGTCAGGGCTCTGCGCAGGCCAGTCAAGTTCTTCCACACCAAACTCATCCAACCATGTCTTTATGAAGTTCGCTTTGTGCACTGGGACACAGTCATGCTGGAACAGAAAAAGGACTTTTCCCCAAACTGCTCCCATAAATTTGGAAGCACAGAATTGCCCAAAATATCTTGGTAAGCTGAAGCATTAAGATTTCCCTTCACTTGAACTAAGGGGCCTGGGCCAACCCCAGAAAAAGAACCCCACAGAATTATTCCTCCTCCACCAAACTTTACAGTTGGCACAGTGTGGTCAGGCAGGTAACATTTTCTGCTTATTCACCAGCACAGACTAATCCATAAGACTGCCAGATGGAGAAACGCGAAAAGCCACTCAACAGGACGCGTTTTCACTGCTCCAGATTCCAGTGGTGACATGCTTTGCACCACTCGATCCAATGCCTGACACTGTGTTTGGCGACGTACAGTAAACCTTGCAGGCAGCTGCTCGGCCATGGAAACCCATTCTATAAAGGTGCAAGTGCACAGTTTTGGTGCCAGTGTTTATGCCAATTTGTTTGGAACTCTGCAGTTACTGAGTCAGCAGAAAGTTGGTGACTTTGTGGTTGAGTTGCTGTGTTTTCTAAATGCTTCCACTTTGCACTGATAGTGCTTATGACTGGCCGTGAGTTATCTAAAGGCAAGAAATTTCAGCAGCTGACTTGCTGAAATGGTGGCATCATATTACAGTACCACGCTCAAATTCAGTGAGCTTTTGAGAGCTGCCCATTCTTTTACAAATGTTTGTTAGGGCAGACTGCAAGGATAAATGCTTGGCTTTATACACCTTTGGCAATGGGACTGAATGAAACACCTGAATTAATTGACAGAAAACTGTAACCCGATACTTTTGTCTATAGTCCATGTCCCCTGGTGAATGATAAAAATGTCCTCCTACAGTCAAACACAGTTCAGACTTGAATTGAACTTGAAGTACCTTGCCACACTAGTTCTATTTTTATTGTTTTATAGGACGGCAATGTGGATTCTTTTGGTCTTCCTTTACCACTGCATGTGTATTGCCTGCCACATTTTCTAACATCCCAGCTTCTATGTACACACACACACACACACACACACACGAGTAAATGCGTATTCTGTTGTAAAATAGTTGCCACAGAATTTGCACAGACATTTTAGCGTCACAATAAATAAAAGCTCAGGGACGTTTTTTCTTTTGCAGTCTTAAGTGGGTCAGGCCCGGGTTATTTCAAAGCACCTTTATATGGCTATGAACAAAAATAATATCCATGTCAGAGGCTGAAAAGCAGCTTCAAAGGGAGCAAATGGGTTTAAACGCATGTGTCTTCATGCCTTTGACTCACAAGGATGAGTGTGTGCGCGCGCTCGACTGTGCAATCGCATTCAGCATGCGTGGGTTTATGTGTGTACCTGCATTCGTGCACTCTCCACAAGTCAACACAGGTAAAGGGCGGGCTGCATTGGTTCCTTTTGCAGGAGTCAGACGAGCACCCAACGGAGAGACCTTGCACGCTGACCTGGGAAACCCCATCGCGTGGCTGGCTGTCCAGTGGCATGTAGCGACCATTGAGGCGTAGATCCCTCATGCACCCTGCAGGGAGAAAAATGGAAACGAGAGTTCAGCGGGACAAGAAATCCACTTTTATTTGCATTTTTGTGCGCAGACAAAAAAAATAAGATCAGTGTTTTACCTCATTCACCTGCTAGGCAAATAAACCACTGGCTGTGGTTCTAATACCTGAGGCATAAATCCACCCACTCTTGCAAATTCTGACATCTCCAAGAGTTGGCAAAATGCCGTTTGTTTTTTGTTTTTTTTTTGCTGCAACAATGTCTAGTGAGCAAAATGTCATAATGTGTCATTCATAGTGTTTTAAATAACGGGAAAATATTTGTGTTGAATATTCTGTTATGTGCTCTCTGGTGCACTGATAATGTTCATGTGTCACTTGGGCACTCAATTTCCAAACTCCATCAAAGGGAGCAAACATATTTGAAAGCTGTATGCAAAACGCTACAGTGTTCAAAACCCCAAATGTGCACTGGTAAAAAAAAACAGCTAGTAATGTGGATGCTCTGAGGCTCCACAGCAGACCGTAAACACACTTTTACTAGGGAGCAGATATCAGTCTGATACTGACACAGAGATCTGGAGATTATGAAAATATATCTGGATATTGTGAAAATGAGCCGATCCGCAGTCTGATCCATTCAGTTCAATTCTGTGTTGTTTTTGGTTTCACTTCACCAACAGCAGCAGCAGCTAGAGGCATAGGATGGAGAAACTACATGAGGTAGAGCGTAGAAGCCAGAAGGAAGCCGGTTCGGTGCAACAGTTGTTGGGAAGCCTTTATTATACTTACAGAAACATAACGTGTTGTCGTCAAATTGATTAAACACTGTTTAACTTCAGCTGTCTTTTATCAGCTCTACACACCTGTGTGTGAGGAGGAAAAGGGAGAAAATCGCAAGACTGCAGTTGACAGGAGTATGCAGCACTTTAATGGCTCTCACTCTGAGCTGAAGTGAGACTAGAGACTAAAAAATTAGATGAAAAGTATTAATTTTTAAAAAAATTTTTCACTGTGTTTGTCTTGGGGTTGTTGTCATTCAAATTTTCATTGATGATTTCCTTTTTTTTTTTTTTTTTTTTTTTTTTTTTTTTAAAAATCTTTT
>VUQH01082713.1:0-11546 GCA_015106775.1 Etroplus canarensis
CAAGGCCCAGCCCAAGAAGATAAATGTGAATTGTTTCCTGAAATCGGGGCTCATTCTGGCTGAGTTCCTGCGGGAGCTCTGACATGCTGAGCCCAGCGCTGCTATATTTTAGCTGTGACCACAATAAGTACTTTGTATGTAAATGGAAGATTTCTCTGGTTTGTTCTTGGGCTTCCAATAAAGGAATTGAGGCTAAAACCCCCCTTTCTTGTATTTTCCTTTATTCAAATAATAATGTTGTAATTGAATGAAAGCGACTTACTTCATGATTTTTGGGATGGACTGGCTCTTCTCCAACTGATCCACTGGACTGTGGTAGGGCGGTGCTGGGTCAGGCTCCTTGGATCCAAAGTAGGCGTCAGTCTCAGCCTGAGGGATTCCCATTCGCTGGATGTAGATGTTAACAAGAAAGTCAAGCTTCCTCTCCATGGACAGTACCTAAGGGAGATAGCAGCTGAGGACCAAACAGGCTCTTGGCTGAATCAGCAACAGGAAATCCAGCAGGTGTACTGCTCAAAGCCTGCTTGGTTACCTGCTTCTCCACCTTCCCCAGTCGTCCCATCATGCTTTGGTCCTCAGGTAGCTCCTCACTGGCTGCTTTGGGACGGTCCTTGTCCGCAATTGGTGTTCCTCTGCCCACAATTTGATCCACCCTGCCAATAAGGAGACAGAATATGTTAAAGTGACTATATCCTGAAACAGCCTTATCTCACACAGTCCTGCCTCACACAATCTTACCTGGACTGGAGGTTCTTGATGCGGGCGAGCATGTCCAGATGTCCGGCAGAATACTGTTCTATCACATCCATGACATCGTAAGGACGAAGACTTTCCTTAAACTTCCTCTTAGACACCATGAAGCGCATGATACTGATAGAGGAAACAGAGGCAGCAGTCACTCCACATAGACTCAGGTGGGCTCAGGTTAACACAGCACTGATGCGGTCTTCTCTATGAACAGAAAACTGAATATGAATATTTAGAATCTGTAGAAAAAGGAGAAGGAGTTTGGTACAGGAAGCTTTGTGATTTCTAAGTTCTAGTGATCATTCCCATTTGAACTGCATGCTGTTTACCTAAATGCTTTGGCATGAGTTCTTGGATTGCTGATGAAGTGAACTGAGTCTGGACTACATCCATCTAGTTTTTGGAAGGAAGGGTAAGGACAGGTCTGTATCTATGTTTCACTCCTCAGCTATGTTCCCCAAATACATACAGTGAGATGGTGGAACCATATAGGATGATTTGAACTCTGACTTGGAAACTGGCTGATAAGCTCGGAACCTGGGAACGCCTCAGGATAATTGCAATAGAGAAACAACTTTAAGCTAACAGTTTTTAGGCATGGTTGTAAAAGCTGAAGATCAGATAAAATCTAAAAAGACTGGAAAAGCGGATCAATGCTGGACCTGCACAAGTCTCAGTCTCTGATAATCAGCAGAACTTTGTAGGTTTCTGTTTAAAAAGGCCATATGATAACTGATTGAGTTGGGAGGGATGGTTAGATTGGACTGTTTTCCTATTTTTTACATTTTATTTTTATGTACTTTTTACAATCTTAGATTTAGCTCAAGGGTTTTTGAGGATGGGGTGGGGTGGGTGTGGGGTATTTGAGTGAGCTAGATTAAGAAGGAAATGGGAGGGTGGGTTCTGGAGGTACACCTCCATCGTTCTCACATGTTCTATTTCCAAAGCAACCATGGAGGCTGGCCAGCAGCTTGTTCTGTTTATATGCAGTGACATTTGTGCTGCCTCATCACTGGTCCAAGGTAAGGAACAGGACCCAAGGGACCAAGCCCAGAACAGCAAACTCAGGCCAAGACCAGGACGCAAGCACTGCTAACTCCATCAACACTGTACTTCTGGATGTTCAGCGTATGTTCTGAGGGTTGCTGATTCTGGATTTTTATTGGAGCTGGACTGTTGGAAAGCTGCTGAGGCAAGAACTGAAACTTCAGATAACTCACAGGACTGAAGACACCAACAAAAATAACATGCGGAAGAATAATAATAACAACAATAATAATAATAATAATAATAATGTCTTAGAGGTACTCGTAACACAACAGAACACAGTGAAATGACAGAAAGCAATGAAACTATCTGAGGTCAGATTGACTGCTCTTACCCAACAGCTGATGGTGACCTTTCGTGACCTTTGTTTTATTTTTATTTGTCCACACCAAAATATAAAAAACAAAAAGTCATGTGAATTAAAAACATGAGTCAGTGCAAGATAAACAGCCAAATAAAGGTGAGTAAAGCGATGAATGGTGGCAGGTAAACAAAATGATTTCCTGATGAAGAATAAAAACACTTCATACCAGATGGCTCTGATGGTGACCTTTAATGCCGGGGTCAGATCCTGAGGGACAAACTCACAGTGGCAGCTCTTGTTGTCGTCACCCATGTCTTCTCCAGGCAGGCTGGCCTCTAAAATAACAACAGTAATAAAAGGACTGCATCATTCAACACACCTGAAACGTCTGAAACACATAAAACACCTGAAACTCATCTGAAACACGTGAAGCATCTGAAACACCAGAAACACCTGAAACACATCTGAAATGCATGAAACACATCTGAAACATCTGAGACACATGAAACACCAGAGACACATGAAACATCTGAAACACATGAAACATCAGAAACACCTGAAACACATCTGAAATGCGTGAAACACATCTGAAACGCGTGAAACATCTGAAACATGTAAAACATCTGAAACACCTGAAAAGCCTGAAACAGCTGAAGCATCTGAAGCACGTGAAACACCTGAAACATCTGAGACACATGAAAAATCTGAAACACCTGAAGCACGTCAAACATCTGAAACACCTGAAACATCTGACATAGACTGCAGGTTCCTGAAGGACCTGACGTCATACAACACGACCAGAGACCTTAAATTAGTCCTCACATCATCTGGACAACAAAATACACAGCAGATGACGATATAACACTACTGGGGTATTAACCAAACAGAAGTCAGTGTATTAAAATAATGGAAATGTATCGCACACTTAAATTGCATTAAAGTTTGTCTCTGATCATCAGAAGCCTGGAAGGAGTTTGTTCAAAGTTTTCAAGGCTTTCAAAGTTTTAAAATAGATTTTTTTAAAAATTCAGTTTTCCATTTTCCACGTGTACAGAGTTAGTTTTTAAAGAGTTCTCAACATTTTTCAGAGACTTCCATTTTAGAACTTTTAAAGAGCTTTCAGAAAGTTAACAGTTTAAAGTCTCCAGAGCATCGTCTGGTTTGTTTGTTCATGCAATTTCATGTTTAATCTAGTCTCCTCTCCCCATGTTAGATATTCTTGAACTTTGTTTATTTTGATGGATTTTCTTAACAGCTTATTAAAGCTTTTTGTTTACTCAGTCTGTCTGCGGACAGCTTGGAACCCTGGCAGGTATCGTCACAGTGATGAAGAAACTAATGAAGACAGACTGAAGATTTGTAGTTCACCTGAACCTGAGGCTGTGTGTGTTTACCTGTGCACCTACTGACCTGTGATCAATGCCTCCCTGAGTGTGTTTTAGTGTGTGTGTGTGTGTGTGTGTATGTGTGTGTGTATGTGTGTGTGTGTGCGCGCACGCGCTAACCTGGAGAGCTCTTCTGTCTGAACTCTTCATCCTGCATCTCTATCAGCACTACAGGAGGAAGAGGAGAGGAAACACCTTCATCAGATCACACTCATCACCACCCAAAAAACCTGAACCGGTCTAGCTTAGCACAAACACAGGAAACAGAACAAAGCTTTTAGCTTAGCTTCGCACAAACACAGAAAGCAGAGGAACATTGCTTGTCGTTGAGAGTTTGAGGTTGAGCCTCACCACATGAGGCTCAGCTGGGTTTGCCCAAATTAGCTATGTTAGCCAGCCATCCTGTGGGCCCACCACTCACAGGAGAGGCCATAGGGGTCTGATGCAATGTGGATCAGGTGGCATAGGAAGTCAGAGGCTTTGGTGGTCTGATCCTCTGTTTATAAAAACTGGCTCTTGGTCCCCTCCCATGTAAGGAATGAACCGGAGCTAGTGCAGGAGGTCAAGAAGTCAACCTTGCCTCAATGTAAAGCTTGGGTTCTGACACCAGCTTCCTTCAAAGAAGCTGGACTCTTATGCTCTGGACTTGCTCTCACTGAGAGGCAGGTTGGCATACTTGTATCCCCCAGTTAAGTGCCTGTATGTCAAGGTTTTCCTCAGTGAATGAGAGGGTTCATTCTATACCTTCAGGTCAGGGACTGGGTCCTGACTGTGCCCATGCACCGAATTATGGTTCAGAGTGTCCAGCCTTCTTGGAGTCTCTGAATGGGGTGCTAGAAGGTGCTTCAGCTGGGCACTCCATTATCCTACTGGGGGACTTCAATACTCACATGGGTAATGACCGTAAAACCTGGAAGGGTGTGACTGAGAGGAACAGTCTGCCCATTCAGAATGTAAGTGTCGTTCTGTGATTGGACTTCTGTGCTAATCATAGTTTGTCCATAACAAACACCACATTTGACCATAAGGGTGTTCATAAGTGCATATAACACCCAAGGTCACAGTTTGATACAATTACAAAATCAATCATCATAGGACCTGTGGCTGTATGTCTTGGACACTTGGGTGAAGAGAATAGTGGAGCTGTCAACTGACTCACCTGATGGTGAGTTGGATCAGCTGGTGGGGGAGGATGCTGGATAGGCTGACGTACTAAAATGTGTAGTGAGGATGCACTGGCAGCATCTGGCAGAGGCCCCAGTCCACAAGCTCTTCAATTTCCACCTCCAGCAGAACTTTGACAGTCTTCTGGGGGAGGCTGGAGATATTGAGTCTGAATGGACCATGTTCCAAACCTTTGTTGCTGAGTCAGCTGTAAAGAGCTGTGGCAGTAAAGTGGTTGTGCCTGTCATTGCTGTAACCCCCAAACCAGATAGTGAACACCAGAAGTGAAGGGAACCTAACCCTAACCCTAGCCTCTTACTGGGGTGAAACTGCTGTTCTAGTTAAACTCTCCAGTGGCTGGCCACCTGGGCTGGATAAGATTTGCCTGAAATTCCTCAAGGCTATACATGTTGTGAGGTTATTCTGATTTACACACCTCTGTAATATCGCATGAAATTTGGGGACAGTGCCTCCAGATTGGCACAGTGGAATGGTGGTTCCTCTTTTCAAGAGAGACTGGAGGGTGTGTCCCCACATCAGGGGGATCACACTCCTTAGCCTCCCTAGGAAGGTTAGAGTCCAGGGTGCTGGAGTGGAGAGTCTGTCAAACGTCAGATTCAGGAGGAACAATGTAGTTGTCATCCTGGTCATGGAACACTGAACCAGCTCTTCATCTTCTTAAAAATACTTGAGGGTGTTTGGGAATTTGCCCAACCATTCAACATGTGTTTTGTGGACCTGAAGAAGGCATTTAACTGTATCGCTTGCGGGTGTCCTGTGGGGGGGTGCTTCAGGAGTTTGAAGTATTGGGCCCATCGTTATGAGCTAGTCCCAACCCACATTTAGACCCATAGCCACAGTGAGAGTTTGGTTTGCATTACCTTCAAAAAGTCCAACTCTTTCCCAGTGAGTGTTCCCAGTGGCTGCTGGTTCACAGATTCTGTTAATAATTTTCACAGACAGAATTTATAGGTGCAGCCGGGTGATGGAGGGTGTAAGGTTTGGTGGTCTCGGGATTTCTTTCCACTTTCTGCAGATGATGTGATTTTGTTGGCTTTACTGAACAGTGACCTCCAGCTTGCACTGGAGCAGTTTGCAGCAGAATGTGAAGGAGCAGAGATGAGAATTAGCACCTCTAAATCCGAGGTCATCGTTCTAAGGTAGAAAAGGGTGATGTGCCCACTCCGGGTCAAGAACATGTTGTTGCCCCAAGTGGAGGAGTTTAAGTATCTCTGGGTAAGGAGACTAACACATGGATTGGTGCTGCGTCTGCAGTGATGAGGATGCTGTACCAGTCTGTTGTGGTGAAGAGAGAACTGAATGTGAAAGCAAAGCTGTCAATTTACTGGTCGAAATATGTTCCTACCCTATGAATGAATGAGATGGAGGATAGGCAGAGATTAGCTTCTTCTGAACATTGTCTGGCCATTCAGGAGGAATTCAGAGTAGAGCCGCTACTCCTTTATACTAAAAGGAGACAGCTGAGGGGGTACAGTATCCTACCAGGATGCCTCCTGGACACTCCTAGGTAAGGAGTTTTGGACATCTCCTACCAGGAGGAGTCCCAGAGGTTAGAACCAGGACACACTGAACAGATTATGGCTCTTGGCTAGTTTGGAAACATCTCACTGTCCCCACTGATTTCACTTTTGAGGCCAGTGATTGAAGCAACTACCAGTGAAAGTGAAGGATGTTGCTGAGTGACATATGATGGGGAAGTAATACATTGGAGGGGTACCTGGCAACCAGAGGTGGAATGTCAACTGGTGACCAACCATCAACAACAAAGCAACATACAGGTCACTTTATATGGAGGAGGGGTTTATGAGTCTTGGAAAAATGATTATAAATACAAATATAAAAATATTCCAGAACCAGTAAAATCAGAAACAGTCAAAACCAGTTAAACTAGTCAGAAACATTCTAAATCTGATACAAGATTTTTTTAAAAACCAGTCAGTTCCACTTTAATCCAATTAAGTCCAGTTCTAACCAGTACTAACTGGCTGTTCCTAACCTGAGATGAGTGGATTAATCAAACCTCCCATTTCCTCTCAGGAGCTTCTCCTCTGCCTTACTCTTTATTTCCCTACCTTGTGTACTTCATGGGAACTTTGATTGGTGAGAACTGTTTTTTCTGTTAAATGTTTTTGTTTGTAAAAACACTAACTGATGTCTTGTGAAAGAAATGAGATGGGATTGTACATCATCATGATCCTTCAGGTTTTTAGGACAGTTTGGATAAACTTTATTCACCAAAGAACCTCCTACATTTATAGTACTGTGCAAAAGTCTTGATCCAGCCCTCTTCTTTATATGTTGCAGGAAAATGGGAAAAAGTTGCAAGGGTAAATGGACTGGTACTTAAATAGCGCTTTCTACTCTAAATGAGCACTCAAAGCACTTTTTACTACAAGCCTCATTCACCCATTCACACACAATCATACAGCACTTTATTCTATGCCTTTTAAGCACATTTAACTATCACACACATTCAAACTCTGATGGAAGCATCAGGAGCAATTTGGGGTTCAGTGTCTTGCCCAAGGACACTTCGGCATGTAAACTGGAGAAGCTAGGGAACGAAGCACCAGCCTTCATGTTGGAAGATGACCCACTCTACCTCCTGAGCCACAGCCAGTGATTTATTGAAATATGCAATCACAAATGTAAATACAGAATACAAGTCATAAACAGAGTTTGTAGAATTCTAAGCAGCTTAAAGTCAATATTTGGTCTGAGCTCCTTTGTTCTTCAACACAGCCTGAGCTCTCTTAGCCAAGCCTTCTGTCATTTCTTTAAGCAGTCTTCAAGAATAGTTCTCCAAAGCTCTTCTTTGAATGTTGGCTGCCTTTTGTTCTGTTCTCTGTCAACATGATCCGACACTGCTTCAATAATGTTGAGGTCTGGGCTCTGGGGAGTCCAATCTATGACTGACAGTGTTCTATTGTGTGTTTTTCCATCCAGGTAGGTTTTTATTGCATTGACAGTGTGTTTGGGATCATTGTCATGCTGAAACATTAAGCTGCTACCAATCACACTCTTTCCCAATGGTGTTATATAGTTGAGTAAAATCTGACACTAGTTTTTTGCATTTAAAATTTCGTCAAGTTTGACAAGGTCGCCAACACCACTGGCTGAAATGCAGCCCCAAACCATGACAAAGCCTCCACCGTGGTTTACAGACATTGTTGGACCTCTCTCCTGTCCTTCACCCATATTTAAATCCATTGCTCTGTCAGAGCTGTTGCCACTGATTTTCAATGTAGTTGTTAGGTAATTTGGCATATCTCAGCAAGGCCATGACTTTCAGATACTGTTCACCTACTGTAAATGTATCTTTTCAGCCAGACGCTGCTTCTTCTTTTGTCCTCCACCAGTTTCATCACATTTTTACACTATGCTGAGATATGCTATGTTTTCAACTAATCGTGCTTTGGGAATCACCTTGTTGGTGCAAAAATCCCATTTTATGCCTGTCAAACTGTTTTATCTTTGGCAACCCAGCCATAGGGGCCACACGCAAGTGTACTCCTAGTGCTGGTCCCAAGCCTGAGTAAATGGGGAGGGTTGCGTAAAATCTTTGCCAAATCCAAATGCAGATTCATAATATATGATCCGCTGTGGTGATCCCTAACAGGAGCAGCTTTTCAAAAAGTGAATTCATAAATACCCATAGTTACAGATTAATGAGAGCTGCAGGAAATGGCTCTACAGCTCTGATTAGCTGACCTCAGCTGGTCTTACCTTCAGAGTTCTGGCGAGAGGCAGCTCCTCGGATTTTAAAGGCCTGCCTGGTTCTGCTGCGTTCTCCAAAGCTCCAGCTCTTTGGAACCTTACTGGGACTCTCCTCCAGATTGGGCTCTATGCTGGGAGACCGCCGCAAGGCCTGGACTCCCCCAGGCCCCACAGGACCTCCAGGTACTACAGGACCAATACCAGGACCCACTCCAGAAGCAACACTGGGGCCAACAGTAGGAACCACTACAAAAAAGAAGAAAGGAGAGAGGGATAAGACAAAGTGCTATTTCAGGAATTGGTTTGTTATCAAGCAATCCATAGCACAGAGGTGCAGTGGTTAGTACTGTCCCGTCACAGCAAGAGGGTCTCCAGCTTCTTACCATAGTCCAAGGACTGGTTAATAGGTTAACTGCTGATTCAGTACTGCCCATAGGTGTGAATTGTTGTCTATTTCTGTGTCTTAACCCTGTGATGGACTGGCAACCTGTCCAAGTGTACCCCGTCTCTGGCCCTGGGATAGAATCCAGCCTCCCACAACAATTGAGATGAAGGGATGGATCCTTTCTTATCCTGACTCTGATCATGGGTTTAAAGACTCATTAAGCAGATGGATAACCTGGTTCTGGTTGATCTGTAGAGACAACTGGGTCCAAACCAAAGCATGTCTTCTGACTTCCTTCAGATCAAAAGGCTCGAACAAGTTACTGATATGATGCCGACAAACCTATCAGGAGGATTATTCCCTGTTCGAAAATATCAACTTTTTAAAACTTAATCTTCCAAAAGAATCTGAACACCCACCATGCTGAGGAGATCCTTTTCCTTTGGTTCCTGAACTCCGGGGAGACGAGAAGACCCTCTCCTTCAGACTGACCTTTTGACTGCAAGGACAAACAGATTTAATCATATCTGCAAAATAATCAGATCCTAAAAATCCTTCAGGTTTAAAATGTGAGGGGGGAAATGCCTTTCAATGAATAATGAACTATGATTTGACGTTTCCTGAAGCTTGAATACTGTTGATGATAATAATCAGACCTAACAGGTAATGTTTAACCCTCAAAGTTATTATAGGTATTAACCCTAACCCTACCCTACATTTTAAAGAAAGGCAAAATGGACTTTACTTAGAAAACCTATGAAGACTTTTTGACGTGTCAGTCAGAATTATTCTTTTCTTTGTCTGCTCATTGTCAAGACTTACAAACCTATTTTGATTTCCTGGGGGAGATTTGAGGTTAAAGTTGTCACTGACGATATACATCAACCCTATATGCCTCCTTATTCTGTTTGGCATATAGTGCTGTGCAAAAGTCTTGATCCAGCCCTCATATCTTTCTAGTCTAACATTCTTTTAATGCTTTAAAGTGTTCTGAGCAACATTTCTCTAGTGCTCTCTGGTGCCTGGAATGTGTGAAAATTTTCTTAAGCATTATAGTGATAAGATTTCTGCTGTGAGGTCTTCTTTTTCACCCTGGACACCAGAACCTGCTGACTATCCCAGATGTCCCAGTGTTTTTGAGTCTTTTAAGCAGGTGTGTCTCATAGCGCTTTCAGACATAGTTCCGCACCTATGGCCTTCTTACTGTAGTCTCAATATTATTCCACCCAGGTGTTTTTAGGAAGTGTTTCAAGCCACTGGCCCCTCTGTTTTGACTATTATAAATTCCTGCTTGACGTCTGGAAGTGTCCACACACTTTTAAACATGCTGTCATTAAGCTCCTAATTAAGAAACAGAGCCTTGAGCCCACTGTTCTATCTAATTTTAGGCCCATTTAAAAACCTTTTATATGAAAAGTTATCTAAGAACAGCTGCAGTCTTATGTTGATTTTAATAATATTTATGAAAAGTTTCAATCCGGCTTTAAATCATGTTACAGAAACAGCCCTTCTAATAGTTTTAAATGACTTGCTTTTAATCACTGACTCTGGGAACCCTGGTGTTTTGCTGCTCCTGGATTTGACTGCTGCCTTTGATACCATGGACCACAACATTCTTCTGTCACACTTGGAGTTGTGTGTGGGTATTCGAGGCACTGCCCTCAGATGGATTAAGTCATACCTCTCAAACAGGAGATTTTCTGTCCAGCTGGGCCAGTACTCCTATTCTGTATCAAAACTGATCCGTGGGGTCCCACAGGGCTCGGTTCTAGGGCCTCTACTTTTTTCTTTATACATGCTGCCATTAGGCTCCATTTTTAATAAGTACAATATAATTTTTCATTGCGTTGCAGATGATGTACAAATCTACCTGCCTCTTAAAACGAATGATTGTGCCCTTTTCAAGCTCTTTTAAGCTGTCTCAAGGATGTTCAGGCTTAGATGGATGAAAACTTTTTAAGTCTAAATAAGAAGAAAACAGAAATTATTTTATTTGGGCAACAGAATCTTTTAGATGGCTATGTCCATGCTATAGGCCTGTCTTACTGTAACTTGTCTGCAAGAACAAGTTACATTTTCATTTTTGATATTGATATGAAATTTAACAAACAAATTAGCTCTGTGGTTAAAAAAAACTTTTTTCAATTGAGAATTTAAGCAAAATTCCCAAAAAATGGTGTTGAAAGGGTTATTACATCACGCCTCAACTATTGTAACTCTTTATATGTTGGTCTCAACCAGTCAGCTGTAAATCGCCTACAAACTGTTCATAATGCTGCTATCCGCTAGCTGACTGAGAAGAAAAATTATGACCATATAACCCCAGTTCTTAAAACATTGCATTGGCTTCCTATTAATTTTAGAATTTAAAATGTTACAGCTATTTTTTTAAATGCTTGAATGGCCTAGTGCCTTTTTTTTTTTTTCTCCGGCCTGTCCTGTCCGGCACTGTAGCGATCAGAATTATTGTCTGAAGGCCAAGAAAAATGCCCAACAGATTTATTTTCCCAAGTGGAACATTACGGCTTTGTCATATTGGTCCACTTGATTGATCTTTATTATTTATTTTTAATACTTTTAAGTTATTACAATAGGAACAGACATGACTGAAGGATAGGAAAGGAAAAGAGAAAGACAAGAAAGGTTCAAGAAAAAGAGGGGGAAAGAAAAATAGCCCTGCCCCCCAGAACATGAAGCAGGCATGGAGGAGATCCAGGCCCCAGACACCTAGGGGCCCCCCAGAGTATGAGAGCCCAAGGAGGGCCACCAGAGGGGC
>VUQH01082714.1:0-14182 GCA_015106775.1 Etroplus canarensis
CCAACTAAGAAAACGAATTGGCTTGCCCATGCCAGAAGTGCTGGGATTTATGTTGGCATAAGACATTTATGTGTGAATGAATAGGAATGAGCCAGGACTGACCAACCCCACCCACCCCACCCACCCACACACCACATATACACATAAAAATATACCCCAACAAAAAAAAAAGGAAAGAAGGAAATAGTACCTCCAAAATGGAGAGTACAGTGTAGAAAAAGACCTGAATAACCATTGTTGCCACACAACCATGACAACAACTCAGAGAAAACCTGAGCTAAACCTCATTCTTTCAGCTGCTCCCATTAGGGGTCGCCACAGCGAATTATCTGCCTCCATCTCACCCTAGCCCATGTATCCTCTTCCCTCACACCAACCCTCTGCATGTCCTCCTTCACTACATCCATGAACCTTCTCTGTGGTCTTCCTCTTCTCCTCCTGCTTGGCAGCTCCATCTTCAGCATCCTTTGTCCAGTATATCCACTATCCCTCCTCTGAACTACTCCTCCTTGAGTATTGTTCAAATTATTTGTGAAAGTTAGACACAGTGATCATCTCACGGCCATTTTGGTCATTTTACGGGTGCTTTGAGGGTATAAGGAGCTCAGTCATTTGGGAGGGTTTTTAGGGCATGTCCTACCAGGAGGAGGTTCTGGGGCAGACTGGAGAGCTGGCTCGGGAATGCCTTGATGTCACCCTGGAAGAGCTGGAGGAGACAGCCAGAGATAGGGAGGTTCAGGCGTCTTTATTTAACCTGCTGCCCCCGCTACCCGGACCCAAATAAGCAGCAGAAATAGATGGATGGATGGATGGATACTTTTCCATTTTCACAAGAATCACTACTCCTACGAGTATTGGTATATATCTAAATGTTCATAAAATGAGCGTTTGCACATGCCCCTCTGCCATCTATACATGAATGCTGTCTTTAGGTTTATATATGGCATAATAATGTCTTGAGCCAGCTTAGAGCCGGCTGAGGACTGGAGGTGGATATGACTCATTAGTTTGTACAACGCAACCAATCAGTGACAAGGAAACTTACCACTTTCTTTCTGCCCTTCACACATCACAATAACCTGTGAACTGTGGTGGATCGTGAGCCGGATGCGCTGCTACCTCACTGATTGGCTCTGAATGAATGATGCGGTAACCACATCAGAGAAAGAGTTCACTTCCTGAATGAGACGTGTTTGTGTTTCAGGTCTCAGTCGGCGGTGGAACCGGGAACTCTGCGACAGACGGACAGAGAGACCAGCACGCCGCTGTTGGCCCTGGACTGAACACATGCAAACACACACACACACACACACTACAAACATAAACAACATCCACTTTAACACGCACACGCACACACACACACACACACTGTCAGCACCAGCTGTGGATTAAGCTGGTGGTTTGAACTCATGTCCTTTTGTCCTGTTGATCTGACACTGAACTTCCTGAACAGCACACACACACACACACACACACAGTCTGTCCTGTCTCTGAGCCATCTAATGCCTCTCAGTCGAGCCTCTCTCCAGCCAGCAGCATCTGTCCTGATGTTCACCACAACAAACAGCAGCAACACACACTCAAACACACACACACACACACACACACATAGATCAAGCGTGTGTTGGTGCGTCGCCTCCTGCCCAGCGACGTGCTTCTAGTTTGTGATTTAACAGGCGTGACAGGATGATGCTTCTGTGAACTGCGAGTCAGAAAACGAACAAACGAAACGCGCTGAAATGTGACTGGATGTGGTGAAACTTTATTTAAAACCTCAGCAATCACATTTTATGTTTAGGAACCCTTTCAGAGGGTTGCACCAACAAGGATGCATTTAAACACAGATTACGCTCGATCTCAAAACGATAAAACCTGAACATATTTCCTCAGTCTGTTATTTACCGGACGTCTGGGGGGAAAACTACAACTCCCATCTTGCTTCCAGGGACGTAAACAGGAAGCTAAATTCTGTATTAGCATTTACTGTTTGCAGTGTGGCTGTAATGCAGAGCCAGCCATCAGTGGGTTACTGTGAAACTGAAGGAAACTCAAAAAGTGATTTTTCAAGTTCTGCAGGCAGTCAGAGCGTCTTTACAGTCATGCATTCACCCTGAGTCACATCGAAGCTACAAACACACACATCATGTCTGTGTTCAGGAGATTCAAGTCATTCCCCTCAAGAGTAAATTTCACAGGGACTCAAAGCTGGACTCGGCTAGTTTCTGAAGTTTCCTAGCCTAAAATAAAACAAAATAAAAGCTTCACCTGTACATTTTTTTCTATTACTGAACAAATCTGAGCTGTCTGGATAAAGGTGGAGATAAAAAATGTTTTAATATTGGATAAAATCTATTCTTTGTAATTTAGTTTTGACATTTATTTTTAAACTTATACCCACTCGTGTTGTAGCTACCACGTGCAGCCCATGCTGCAAATTAAATAAGTGGAAATGTTGGATAACTCCAAGATTGCCAAAACCTGTATTTTTTTCTTGCATTGATAATTATTCTTTTAGCTCCTACTTTTGGTACCAAGGTACATTTTTCCTCTGAATGTGCTGAGAAGATCCACTGTATGCTAAGTGCTCAGCAGAAAAGACAGGATAGGCACAGTTAGAGGGGAACTGGTGGAGCATTTTCCCTCTGGAGATGGTGGAGACCAAAAATGGAGCTAAAGGAGAGTCAGTACTGGACACAGGCTCATCAGGTGATTTATTATACAGTGGATATCGAAAATGAAAACAGACATGTTGAAATTTTATTCTTTTCTGATATAAAAAATGAGACCACAATAAATCTTTTCCAAACTGTTTCCATCTGTGATGTGGCCTATAACCTCCACAATTCACTTGAAAAAGAAACTAATCTGCTAAGGGAAAATATAAAAAGTAAAAAAATGTACAACAAGCATAAATGTGACACCCTAAAACTAACACTTTGCTGAAGCCCCTTTTGCTATAGTTACAGCATTCAGTTGTTTTGGGTACAAGTGTCAACATGACACAGCTTGACTTTTGCAAGCAGGAACTTAGAGGTTCCTGCTTGCAAAAGTGCTCCAAATCTGTCAGATTGTGCAGGCATCTCGTGCGCACAGCCCTCTTCAGGTCAGCCCACAGGTTTTCAGTTGGATTTAGGTCTGGGCTCTGGTTGGGCCACTCCAAAACTTTTATTTTCTTCTGGTGGAGCCATTCTTTTGTTGATCTGAATGTATGCTTAGGGGGTCACTGTCATGCTGAAAGTTGAAATTTCTTCTCAGCTTCAGCTTTCTAGCAGACGTCTGAAGGTTCTGGCCCAGAAGTTCCTAATTTCCTCCACCTTGACCAAAGCCCCAGTTCTGGCTGAAGAAAAACAAGCCCAAAGCATGATGCTGCCACCACCATGCTTCACCGTGCTTCTGGTGCTCTTCTGGTGATATGCAGTAGTGTTTTTACACCAAAAATACATTTTGGAATTGCGGCCAAAAAGTTGAACCTTGGTTTCATCGGACCATAGCACATGCTTTTGGGAGACCTGATGATTTTTTTCTTCTTTTTGCAACATTTATCCAGGCCTGGATGTTTTTCTTTGTAAGAAAAGGCTTCTGCCTCGTGACCTTACCTCATAGTCCAGATAGTTAGAAAATGATGGAGATTGTTGTCACATGCGCTACACAACCAGTACTTGCTAGAAATTCCTGCAGCTCCTTTGGTGATGCTGTAGGCCTCTTGGCAGCATCCTTGGCCAGTTTTCATCTCGTCTTTTTCGTCGTCCAGTTCTCGGTAACGTCACTGTGGTTCCATTTTTTTTCTCCGCTTCTTCATGACTGTCTTCAGCGTTCCATGGTTTATGTAATGCTGTGGGAATTGTTTTGTCCCCTTCTCCTGTCCTGACTGATACCTTTGAACCGTTGTCAGCTCTCTGTGAACCATGGATGGAACTGAGTAACTGTCAGGAAAACCCTACGAGGGCAGCTGAACTTTATTTGGGGTTGATCGGAGTCACTTTAACTGATGGCAGGCGTGTACCCAAAAAGACTGAATGGTGGATTTATAAAAAGGGTGCTTCAACAAAGTATTAGTTGTAGGGTGTGCACACTTACACAACTAGCTTATTGTACATTTTTAATTTTTTTATATTTTTAAAAATCATTTTACAAAGGTTATAGGTCACATTAAAGATGGGAAAAGTTCTGAAATGATTTATCATGGTCTCATTTTTTACTTCAGTATTTTAACAGGCGTGTGTTCACTTTCTTCATCCAATCTATTTGTGATAGTGGACCTTATTTTTGTTTCCATTTTGATGGTTGTAACTGTTTTGGGTTTGTACTTTTTCTCCTGCAAGATAATGCCAGACATATTCAAACTGCCAGTAACCAGTAATTTAAAAAAAAAAAAATTCTCATTTATGTCTTTAGTTTTGGTATAATGGCACATTTCCTTTCTAAATCTGGTGATGAAAAGCTACCAGATCAGCAGAAAATACAGGCTAGAGACAGGTAGAGAATTGGTGGAGCATTTTAACAGCTAAAGAGCCAAAAATTTCCCTCTGGAGATGGTGGAGACCAAAAATGGGGCTAAATCAGACTAAAACCTGGACAAACACGAATTCAAATTCTACAACTAATATATGGCGTGCTCTGCTGCCCCCAAGTGGCTAAAATATAAGGAAAGCAGCTTTAAAGAAATGCTTTAAGTGAATTTAAAAGTCAGTCTGCATTTAAAGAAAATCCTTTTTGGTGAAATCCAACCTTCAAATGTCTGAATGTTAAATAAGCTGTAAAGGTCTTTATCTGAATATGAATGACATCATTTCAGCCAAATCTTTTTGTACCTTTTGGTAAGAAAACTCACTTTAATGTCCTAAAATGTGAAAACAGAAAGCAACCAAGAAAAAGCCAGCAAAGAAAAGGAGGACGGTGTAAGAGAAACTTCACTTTGGTAGAATAGCTTCACCTTTTTTCACCCACTTTGCACAGGCATTTCAAAATAAAAGCACTGGACTAATGCATGGAAATGTCCACCAGGAGGATTTTGCTGTAAAGAAACCACAAGATGCCAAACTCTCACCTTTAACCTCTCCCACAGTGAAGGAAAAGATTGTTTGTTGTTTTTTAATCTAATGTATTTGAAGATTGTATATTATTATTGTTATAATTGTTATTAGTATTATTGCACTGCAAAAAAGTGACTCACTGGGCTAAAATGTTATCCTGTCAAATCACTTCCTGCAGCAGAGATGAGTCAGGTTTCAGTTTAATGTGCAGGTAGATAATCTCACTGGATATACCACAGAGTAATTGTAAAAAAACCAACAACAGTGACTTTGCCATATTTTTGCAGTGTGTATGACTCATCGTCAGGGCTACACTGATCTCCACTCGACTCTAATGTAATGTATTTCCTTTCAATGAATGTATAGAAGTAAACATTTACACCAACCTGCTCACAGTGTGCATTATTTTTACTATGGGGCTTTTATTTTGAAGGAGAGACAAAAAAAATCCAGATTATGTCCCCCATGAATTGCCACCTTATCCTGGTCTAGGAGTTTGTGATCCCAGGAACTGCGATGTCGGGGGAAATTGCTCCTGGTCGAGCCATCTGAGGCAAACTGGTCGTTGGTGAGGGGCCAGAAGAAGAGTGGTATAGAAACCTCCTACGATGACCATAAATACCAAGTTAGGAGAGGATTACCAGGGCCGCATCCTAGAGGGAGCTCGAGGGCGAGCACCTGGTGGCCGGCTCATAGCTCACAGGTGTAGGAGCAACATTGGCCCACCTTCCTGTGGGCTCATGTGGATTGGGTCCAATCCCTGCACAGTGAACCCGAGTGCTCAGAATAATTAAAAGAATGAAGTATATTAAACTCAGAGGTAGAAGAGAGTTCTGCTGATTTAAACATGTTGAGTTCCTGTGAGGTTTTTCCCTTTTTTGAGTTAAACTTATAAGTTTTTACTTTAACTTAAAACTTTTTGTGGGTTAAGTAAGCATCACTTAAACTAGTTCTCTCTGCTTCCCAACTCACCTGATGAAGATTCCCTTGGGAGGCGTGGCTAGCTGGGGTTTGTGTGCTACCATGGCGACACATCTGCTTCTCATCAGCTCTCTGCCACAGTATGAAGCTCCGGTCCTACTCTCCGTGCTTCACCAGCTTGTCGTCTCACTCGGTGTGGCATCTGAAGTTTGGGCTCTGTTCTAGTTAGTCTACACCAAGTCTAGTTTGCTTTTCACCCATGTGTTTAAGTTCCTCTAATGACCCCTCCTCTTCTTGCAGTCTGGATTCTGACATTGTACTGTGTTCCCCTCACCCCACCCCTAAGTTCCTGCACAGTCTGTTCCTCCTGTGAATAAGCCGCTACACCTTCCTGGGCACCTACTCTGGATTCCTCTGGTCAAACGCAGCAGGATGAACTTAAATCCAGCATTTACACTGTGTGCACAATTATTAGGCTTGGTCTACTCGGTCAATCCAAAATGTTAATAAACCTCAAACCTGGATATTTAAGGAAGTGAAAGTGAGGTTTTGGCTTTTGTACAAGAATCTCTGCGCGCACAATTATTAGTGTGCAGAATTATTACACAACTCAAAGAAAAACAGAAATATTCCATCTCACTTGTTTATTTTCATCTGTTAAAGTGAAAATAATAAAACAAGTCAAACTTCACAAATAAACATTTCTGACATTTCAAAAAAATAAATCAGTAATCAATATAACCACCCTTCTTTTCAGCAACACTCAAAAGTCTTCCATCCATGGAATCTGTCAGTTTGTTGATCTGTTGACCATCAACTTTTTGTGCAGCAGCAACCACAGCCTCTCTGACTCTGTTCAGAGAGGTGTACTGTTTTCCTTCACTGTACATCTCATGTTTAAGAAGGACCCACTAGTTCATAATAGGGTTTAGGTCAGGTGAGGGAGGGGGCCATGTCATTATTCTTTCATCTTTAAGGCCTTTACTGGCTAGCCACACAGTGGAGGACCTTGGTGCATGGTCCTCTTGAAAGATGCAGACTTTTTCCTGGACAAGCTCATCTTTAATAAATCCAGCCCATACCACTACCCCACCTCCACCTTGCTGGCATCTGAGTGGGAGTGGAGCTCTATGCCCATTGCTGGAGCCAGCCACGGGTCCATCCATCTGGTCCATCAAGAGTCACCCTCATCTCATCAGTCCATAAAACCTTTGAAAAATCTGTCTTCACATATTTCTTGGCCCAGTCTTGGTGTTTCAACTTGTGTCTTGTTCAGTGGTGGTCGGGTTTCAGCCGCTCTTATCTTGGCCACTGGACACTCCAGGTAGGTTGCAGTTGTGGAATATGACAGCACTGGAGGATAATGGCTTCCTGGCAGCTTCACGTTTGATTCTTCTCAAATCTACAGTATAGTTTTTGACTTTTCAGAGTCTGTTAGATCTCTTTTCTGGCCCATTTTGCCTGAGGAAAAGAAGCTGCCTAATAACTGTGCACATCTGATATAGGGTGTTGATCTCCCAAGGCCACACCCTCCCTCATTACACAAATTCACATCACCTCGTATGTTTAAATCCAATAGGCATTCAAGTTTATACAGCTTGGAGTAGGAAAGTCTGCATAAAAATGACCATATGGTCAAAATACTCACTTGCCTAATAAATGTGCACGCAGTGTAATCAGGCCATTGCTCCATTTTTGGTCTCCACCTACAAGCTTAAGTGCCAAAAAACAAAAGAGCGCAAACCTCTGTGGTTTTTTCATGTTTTTATTTTTCATACAAATATAAATCATCTTTTCTGACATCCTGCGTGACCTTGTTATTGTGCAAAAGTGATGAAAGAGTGAAATTAAAAACCCGCCCGCTCAAAAAGATAAAATGCATAGTGGTCAGGCTAAAGTTAAGGCTTCTTCTCTCTTCATTCAGAAACATTTTCACATCCTTACTGAGCTGCTGTAACATGACCATTCATTCCTCTGGATGGATGTCTTTAGTGTTTTAAATTTCACAAATTACCTCCAAAAGAAACACACACGAAAAAAACCCCCTTGACACAGATGAACTGGTTTTGGTTTGGCGTCTTTCTTCAGAGCTTAATCTTTAACGCCATGGTCTCCTGGTCCAAACCGAGTTTAAACGAGTACCGTACGAGTTCAGGTTGTGATGACAGTCAGTAGTATTACCCAGAAAATGACATTTCCATTCTTTGGGCTGATGTGTGATCCTTCCATGGGCTGTTTTTTTTTAAGTAGTTTATCTGCACACACACACACATAAACAGAAATCACACGAGAGCCCATTTTCCTCTCATACTCGGGCTGTCAGCGTTTGCAGCAGTTTTAACCACAGAAGAAGAAGAAGAAATCAGGCCTCTCCTGTGATTCGCCTGCCTGTGTCTAAATCGGGCTCAGAGTCTGGCGCTGGTACTGCGTTAGCTCCGGATGCCACACGTCCACGATGAAGATAAGGCGGTAACTGTCCGCTTCCTGCCAGACTTCGTGCTCGAAGGAGTCGTCAAAGATGAGGACCTTACCTTCCTCCCACTCCCTGTGGAGAAGGACATGAAGAAGAGTTTAGACGAGTCTCTTTGACGTACAAAAAAATAAAAAAGATGAAGCTGGGTGAAGCTAATTATAAAATAACTGAGGAAACAAGGTGAGAGGAAATGAGACAGGGACAAGGCTAGAGGAGAGAAGCAGGAAAGGAGACAAGGTCATAAGAGGAGAGAAAATGAGGACAAAATAGAAGCAGAGGAAACATGGTAAGAAAGAAGGAAGCAGGAAAGGAAAACAGGAAACAAGATAAAAAAGGAAGACAAGAGGAAGGAAGGAGAAGGAGTCAAGAGGAAACAACGAGAGAGGAGAACAGATGAAAGAACAAAAAAGTAAAGGAAAGAAGAAGAGGAGAGGAAAGAAGTGAAGGAGGAGACACTGGGACAAGTGAGAACATGAAAGGAGAGGAAAGTAGAAGAGAGGAAGAGGAGAAAAGGAGAAGAAGTGAGTTAAGAAGAAAAAACAAGAAGAGGAGACAAGGTCATAATGTCAAGGAAAGGAAGCAAAGAAAGAAGGCAAGGAATGGAGTAGGATACAAGGAAAGAAGATAAAATAAGCAGAAAGGAGACAAGGGAAAAAGACAAATTTTACAGGTTTTAGAGCAACACGTGCTCCCCTCCAGACCACGTCTTCTGGGGAAGTCTTGCATATTTCAGCAAGACAATGCCACACACTGCAGCTATTCCAACAGCACGGCTTCATAGTAGAAGAGTCCGGGTGCTGGACTGACCTGCCTGCAGTCCAGACCTCTCAACAACACAAAATACCACAAAGAAGACCCAGGACTGTTGAGCAACTGGAATCCTACATGAAACAAGACTGGAACATTCTTCTCCCAAAGGTCCAGCAGTCTCCTCAGTTCCCAGATGTTTACAGACGGACAAAGGAAATGAGGAGGGACGGAAAGGAGGTAAACAGAGGAGACATGGGGTTGAAAGGAAAAGAAAGTAGGAAAAAAGAGAGAAGCTAAAAAAGGAAACGAGCAAAATGAAGACTAGTGAAGTGGAGAGCATGAAAGTGATGAGGGTGAGCGGCGTACCGGGTCTGGTTGGTGCAGCGGATCCTGCAGCCCTGTTTGGGGATGACGAGGCCGAGGTGCATCCTCAGCCTGCAGTTGGTGGGCCCGGTGTGAGGCCACACGTGAGTGCCGGGCTGCATCACCGAGAACTTAATCTGCACACAAACAGTCCGAGCGTTCAGAAGAGAGGCAGATTAAACACGCCGAGTCGCCTCAGATGGTCAACCCTCACTTTACTGTGAAAGCCTTAAAATCAGATTATGCATCCGACAGCTGCCGACATACTCCCAAATATAAGAAGATACCCCTCATCTGCTTCTTTGGGATTAACCAGCAGGAGGGCTCACAGATTAATGTGGAGATACTCCTCATCCTCAGAGTCTGAAGGTGAAGCTGTCCTCTGCAGCAGACACACGAACCCCTCTTTTGTTTTTTAGCTGCTTATAGTGATGTCCTGTGACCTCAGGGCGCAAAGTAACGTCTTTGCTCTTTTAATATTTAAATCCAACAGGGTCTTACCACAGCCTGCTGGTGTTTACACGTGCAGCTCTTAACACTGATTTAAAGAGCAGCAACTTCCAAGGCTGAAATACAACCCTGATCCCAAAGAGGTTGGGATGCTGCGTAAACTACAAATAAAACACAGCGAAAGCATGTCAACATGAAAAACATATCAAGTGCTGAAAGTCAGACATTTTACTATTTGATGAAAAATACTAGCCAATTTTGAACGTGGTGGCAGGAACACGTCTCAGTAAAGCTGGGACAGGGCAACAACAGCTGGAGAAGTAACTGGTACTGAATATAAACCAAAAACTCCTATGCCATCACGTGATTGTAGCTGCTAGCTGCCTGCTAGGCTAACTAGAATCCCTAAACTGGACCTCTGGACAGTGTTTGTGCTTTTGGAGCCTTTTGAGCATTTTAATGCAATTATCTGACAAATAATGCGGTTTCCTGTTACCACCCAAGAAGTCTGTGCTCTAGTTTTAGGAAGTGAAATACCAGGATTTTAGTTGGACGTTAGCACTAATTAGCAAGTACCTGTGCCTGCGTGATGCTCCCAGACAGTCTATGGATGCTGTATTAGATGATAATTGAGTACTCCACCCTCTAGTCCAAATATGGTCATTTCTGGCTCCTAAAAACCCCTTATAGCCTTTATAGGCCCCAAAATGAGACCGGAAACCAATGGGGTGGATGTCACGGTGGCTATGACCACCTTTTATATACAGTCTGTAGTTTTAAGCTGCTGCTCAGGTAGAAAAAGTTGAATGTTGAAGTAACAATCTGAGTATCTGCTGGTGTAAAAATCCAAACGTCCTTAGAAAAAAAAACATGAATCTGATTATGAAACCTCTCGGTTTGTACCTGTCCTCTTTTGCAGCCTGTAGCTTCAGGGAATCTCTCCAGCAGCGAGCAGGTTTTCGGGGCCCCCTGACAGGCGTTTCCAACTTTTCTCCCTAAACGCAACAAAAGGAATGATTATTTCATGATGGTAATACAGAAAAACAGCTGATTATTTGCAGGGTTTTTCCTGCATAAGGGTTTTTTTTTCTTCAAACAGACATTCTTGTTTATCTAATGATCCAGAATAAGATGAAAATGCAACACTGACTCTTTGTAGTTCTTCGCTGTAATGTGCTCGGTGTTCACACTGACAATAAACTGGACTTCATCAAACACATAGAAGACATCTACAAGAAGGACCAGAGCGTCTCTATTTTCTGGGGAGACTCAGGTCCTTCAGTATCTGAGTCTGTGGTAGCCAGTGCCATCCTCTATGCATTAACCCTGCATTAACTAGAACACATCTGATTCCTCCATACCTTGCTGCCAGAGCGTGTACTGCCCCCACTCTCCTTTCTCTCTGAGGTTTTCCTCCTCCGGTATGAAGTGTCCGGTGTTTTGGTCCATCACGGCCAGAGCCTCGTCCCTGATGGTCTTCCAGTTCCTCTCCAGCACCTGAACACACCACACGGACAAGATTCTATATTTAAAACCTCTAAATTCCACACATCATATGTTCACAGAGTCCGACAGCGCACCTTCACCAGATCTGTGTATCCGGTCTCTCTGGCTGTCCACCAGGGCTGAGCCTTCAGGCCGTTGACGTTGTACAGCGATCGCTGCCACACCGATGCAAAGTGGCCACGTTTGTGACCCAGCTCGTACCAGTGATACGCCTGCTGTGGAAGGACAGTGAAGTATTTTGTTAAGAAAATGTTTTGGGACCTTTAGATAGAAAGTGCTTCTTAAAAAATGGTACTTTCAGTTACTTTCCATCACAGGTTGATCAGTCTACATCTTGCTTATTTCCATGAGTGATTTAGTGCCACCTGGTGGCTGTACTGTTAATGCTCTGTGAGTGGAACATCTTAAAGGCAGGCGTTACTCACACTGTTGTCGCCAACTCTCTGCAGTGCGTCTCCAAGGTGGAAATAAAAGCGCCCGTCATCTGTTCCTGGTTCACCGGTCTCCAAACCCTCCTGCAGACAGAGGAAGGGAATATGCGGCAGTTCTCATCCTAGTCTGCTCATTTCCAGATCTGAATTTTTATTTTTTGGCTTTATAAAGTAACACTGCATGATTCAAAGCTCAGAAAATCCTTCTTTATCTGATACTGGGCCTTGGTGCAGTCCCTCAGTCCATCCTTTGCCTGAAACAAGCTGTTTTAGCTCCTCCCCCTTTCAGCCAACTTTCCTCTGATTGGCTTCCGTTCACAGACAGAATGTTTGAATGCCAGGTGGGTGGGGCTTTGTGTCTGAGATGACTATATTAGGGATATCCACTCTCTGTGATATCATACAGAGCCAAGAGTAGAAAAAACTGTAGAGTCTGATGTCTCAGGTTTTGGCTTGCTGGGATGACTTGTAGAAACTGATCTCATTATTAGAAACTTTAGGCTAATATGAACATCCACCACTGGAACAGGAGATATGTGACAATTGGCATAGATCTACTTTAATGTTTATATCCTGATAAGGAAACAGGCTTCTCTTGCCTTGTTTCTTGTTTCTACAAAGTATTTCATACAAAAAAGGTTTCTTTGATCTCTGGAGGTGATGAGAAAAAGCTTTTTCCACTTAGATTTCTTGGCTTTATGGAGGCATTATTGGGCTATTCATCGGATTTCTATATGCACACATATTCAGGACAAAGATCTGATGAATAGTACCACTTTAAGAGGCAAAAACTCAAAGCAGAAAAAGCTCTGACCTCCTCCAGATCCTCTGTGACACTGTCCCTAAAAAGTTGGTGAAAGCACAGACTGAAGGTCCCCACATGTATACACAAACAGGAAAGTGTGTGTACATACCCGCAGGAACGGTATACTCTCTGCGATCTTATTCTCCGACTTCAGGATGAAGCCGTAGTGAACTTTAGCAAAGCCGTCATTAGGTGCGACTGCCAGAACCTAAGGGGGTGGGGCACAGAGGACAGAGAGCCAATCAGAGAGCTTTACCAGCAGAGCACCACTGAAACAAACACCTGAAAGGATTTGGGTGTTTGGTAACTATCATTTACAAACCTCTTCGTAGACCTTCTTTGCACCCTTGTTGTCACCTAGCAGCAGGTGGGCGACGCCCAGGTCGTTCTTCAGACTGATGTCTTCGGGAAAGATCTCAACCAGCTTCTCCAGAGTCACCAGAGAGCCTCGCATCCGACCTGAGGGGGGAGAGAGGAAGTCAGAACGGTGGCGAAACACTCCTGTGGCAGGTCCTCTCAGCTGTTTAAAGGACACTGGGAGACAATAAAGGCTCGTGCACACAGAAAGAGACCAGCAGCATATCCAATACGTCCACTATCCCTGTCTGCACGTGTCCATCCTTTCAGTCTGAATTTATCTCTGAACTGCTCAACCTGAGCTGTAACTGTCTGACAGTGGTGTCAGAGAGGAGGATGGTGTCCAAGTTAAGGACAATATTGGACAATCCTTCACAGCCTCTCGATGACGTGCTGGACAGACACAGGAGCATGGTTAGCAGCAGACTCAGTCCACCACGTTGCACCATAGAACACCACAGGAAATCATTCCTACCTGTGGCATCACTCTATCATTCCTTCCTGTGCCCCCTTGATCAGTTTCATATTCTAAATATTTCTGTATGTATTTTAACTTTGGAGTTATTTGTGTTACATATTGCAGTTTATACAGACACGTTTATTTGCTTGTTTATTTTAACCATAATTTTCTTATCTGTCAAATTTAGTTTTATTTATATCTAACTGAGCATCTGTAACATAATGCAATTCCCCTCCTGGGATTAATCAAGTATTCTGCTTCTGAATCTATCCCTCTGATGGACTCATTTCTAATCCTGTCCAACCTGGTCACTCCCAGTTCGGTGTCCTGTCTTTTTGTCAGTGCCACCGTCTCCAAACCATACATCATAGCAGGTCTCACTACCGTCTTGTAAACCTTCCCTTTCACTCTTGCTGCTATCCTTCTCTCACAAAGCACCCCTGACACTCGTCTCCACCCACTCCATCCTGCCTGCACTCTCTTCTTCACCTCTCTTGTGCTCTGTCCATTGCTTTGGATGGTTGACCATTGTATTTTAACTCATCCACCTTCACCACCTCTACTACTTGCATCTTCACTGTTCCACCTGCCTCCCTCTCATTCACACACATGTACTCTGTCTTGTTTCTACTG
>VUQH01082715.1:0-38379 GCA_015106775.1 Etroplus canarensis
GGAATTGGAAAAGGACGTTCTGGAGATGATATACTTGAAAGTGTTTTCAGTAGATGCAAGAGTGCTGGAATCTTTATCAAGTGCATGCATTTATTTGTTACTGCTGCATGTCATTGAATGTTGTTTTCTCTCTCCCATAGCCTGTGCCTCTCTCTGCTCTCCCTTCTGTCTTCTCTGTTCCCTCACCCCCAACCTGTTGAGGCAGATGGCTGCCCTTCCCTGAGCCTGGTTCTGCCGGAATTTTCTTCCTGTTAAAAGGGAGTTTTTCCTTCCCACCGTTGCCAAGTGCTTGCTCATAGGGGATCATCGGATTGTTGGGGTTTTCCTTTTAACACTGTTTTATCTTTACCCTACAGTGTGAAGTGCCTTGAGGTGACTTTTGTTGTGAATTGGCGCTATATAAATAAAACTGAATTGAATTCAATTGAATAGAATTGAATAGTACAGAGTTACCAGATGACTGGGAAAGTACAGCTGAGGTGGTGAGGGAAAAAGCCAAGAAGATATTTGGTGTGTCCTCTGGACAGAGGAAAGAAGACAAAGAGACTTGGTGGTGGAATGAGGAAGTACAGGAAAGTATTCAAAGGAAGAGGCTGGCAAAGAAAAAGCAGGATAGTCAGGGAGATGAAGAAAGTAGACAGGAGTACTAGGAGTCTAGTAATTTTAAACCTGTTGATATCTAATATAAAACTTAACCTGCTAAAAGGCAGGTTAGATCTGCCACGTGTCATAGTACAAGCCCCTAGCTTTAAATAGGATAAACTTCATCAGTATTGTCAGTCTGGATGATTTAGTTCCTTCAATGCATTTTTTTGTGTCATCCTTCTGTCAAGTTCATGTATCTGCATTTTATTTGTTCATATATCTCTCTCTCTCTCTCTATATATATATATATATATATATATAAATATAAAACCCAGAATTAGAAACCAGAATTAGAATGGAACAACAATCAAATGCTCTAAATATCAAAGAATAGCTAAAGCTATATAAAACCAAAACTAACCAAATACTAAGAATGAAGAAACCATGGTAAATAAATCAGAATTCTAACACTACAAACACATATCCCAGGTATCATGACAGTACAGTGCCTGTTACAGAGACTCATTCCATTGATTTGTCTGCAGCAGCTGTTTGTATTGTATGTTTTTCCTCTTTATATTTTTGGGTATTACAGTTAACCAAGTGCACTGCTGCCAGCAAATTTATACCATACATGTTTGTGATTGGTCAGACACTGTCAATAACAGAAAGATACCCAGGGTGTGTTGAACTTGCTATGTAGTACAGGCCCCTTTCTTAGCTTTCTTAACTTGAATTCATGAGGGTGGTTTCAAACTTGTCAGTTTACAAAGACCAGTAGAGGGATTAAGCTTTCTTTCAAAATATAAAACATTTTCCTTTTGCCCTTTGAAATTTAAATCCCTTTTAACTATTCAGCTGAACTCTATGATATTATTCTTGTATAATTTTAGCCCTATAACACAATCAAACATGATTTGTTTTTTTGTTTTTTCATCCATCCATCCATCTTCTTCCAAAGTTTTTTTTTCTTTATTTTTTTTTGGTTTGGTTGATTTTTTGTCTTCTCAGGACAACCTGTTCTATCAGAAAATATGATGCACTGATGTCAAAGAAATTAAACCCTAACTTAATGATGGTTTAACTTTAAAGACAAAATTTTAAAAAGAAAAGAAGAACCAACCTCGGAATCCAAATCACGTGTAGAACAATAACAAACACGTCTGGACTTCACAATCAGACTTTTGCTATGAAACTGGCAACAGGTTATTTTGCAGTTTTACATGAGTCAGTCCAATAGTGTTGCTATGAATCCTCTTGTGTGAAACTTGTTGCCTAATAACTACTTAAATATTTAGTTGCTTTTCAGAAAAATTCTTTAACTTGTCAAAATAATCAAAGTTTGTTTTGCTGATTGGAGTAATTTATATAATTTATTTATTTATATAATTTATACTTTTCTTTCTTTTTCTACTTATCTTCAGTTGTTTTCATCGTGATTAGAAAAAATGAAAAACAACAACAACCACTGTTCACATGTACAGCTCTGCTTTTAGCACTCATAGAAACCACAGGATGACTAAGTCCTTCCATGGAGTTGGTTTTGTTGATTTAATGTGCTTCACTGGAAGACTTGCCACTGTCTTGGCTGCACACGGATGCTATCTACTGTCAAACCTATGCATACCTCTCTGACACACACAAATGTTTCTTAAACCAGCACTTGTTTGTGTTCCTGTGCGTGTGCTAGAACCTCAGGCCAGTGATAACTGCAACTTTGTCCTTTAGTATGTGCTGAGGCTTTGCTGATGTGCTTTGAGTTCTGACATTTGAATCAGTGCTTAACGTCACACAGATTCCTCCAGGTAAAGCACAGCCCAGCTCACTTTGACAGCTCCAACACATTCAGGGAGCATCGAAGATTTAAGGTGAATGCAAACATCAAGCCATATTGTTTCATTGATCATACAGAGGAACCCAGAGCTGATGAGATAATTGCTTCAGTGCCTTTCATTATCATACCTCCTCCAGTCATTGTAAAGGTCACGACCCTTCCTGTCAGCCTCTTTCTCCTACTGAGTTGATCAATTCCAGCCATCAGACAGGCTTTATTGATTGCCAGAGAAGGGTTTATAATCAATATTTTTTAATTTTTTTGAATAATAATAATAATATTCATGTAATATTTTAAAATATCTACAGTAAGGGCAATTTATGTTGAAGTTGTCCATCTGAATAAAACCAGAGCATCCAACCACTCACACAAACAGAGACAGATGGGTTTAGATAAAAACTTGCTAATAAATGCACATTATAACACATCATCCATTACATGTGATACATTTTTCAGCTCTGAAGCCCAGTTACAGTAAAGCTGTTTCTCTTTGACCGAAGCCATTTGCTTCTCTTTTCTTTATCTGCCTCTGAAGATGCCTTTGGCTGTTGATGAAAGCCCAGGCCAAATTTTTTTTTCCAAGCTGTAAACTGTGTTCATCCTTCACTGCAGGGTCAGAGTGGATGTTTTTGCAGAATTTATGTTTTTTTTTCTTCCATACGCCTGATCTAAAGAGAGAGCTCTCCAATGTAAACAGAAAGCTGAATGATAAGCGACCAATGTAAGGTCAAATCTTAGAAGCTGAGGGTTTGGGGTTTTTTAAATTATTTTTTTGGCAGGACAGTAAGCTGATTTTTAATGCTCTCATTCCCATGTGGCTGACCCAAGTTATGCCTACTCTATAATTCTTTCTTATTTGCCTTTCTACCTAAAATGCCATAATGATGTATGGTTGTCTCTCATAATACATCAATAATTAATTTCTGTTGGTTTACTTTGAATTACTACAACTTTACACAGCAGCTAGTGCCACTGCTGCCAGTGCCAGCTGTAGCTACAGAAAGACTAACCTTGCATCCTCATAGGATATATCACAAGCTCTTTCCCATGTCTCCCCACTTTCTAGATAAGGTTCTTTTCCCACTTTATTTTCCAAATTCATCACTTTTCTCTGCTTTACATCAAAAACCTTGTCTGTAACAAAGGACTTACAAAAAAGCTCATACAAAATGATGTTTGTTAAATAAAAACTTGATTAATACTGCAGTAGAATATTTGATTAGAATGAACAAATCATGGAGAGAAGTCTGCAAATCAAGTTCTACATTCACATAATATCATTAGATGCATAGGGATGTTGCATACCTGGCAATGTTATGTTTAGCTGTTGACAAATTCATTTGATACAAATTAAAACCTGATGTCAAATCATGGCTTAATTCAATGATCTAAAGTTGTTGTGTCAGTACGACTGCTGCAGGAAAGAAGAAGTCATTCTTCTGGGTATTCTCCATCCCCAAAATCATGAAAGCATAGTTTCTGCTTCATAAAATCCAAATCACAACTGTAAAACCTTTGAAGCCTATAGAGCTGACTGGCAGGCAGGTTCTTTTTCAGTGATGCTCCATGTAGCTGAAACCACCAGGGCCTGTCTGAAGATGCACATCTAAGAAACAGATACTATGTGAAGTTTTTACAAGTACTTGATAAAAGATCAAACTTTACGTTAAGAGAATAAAAAAATTCTCAACATCACAGTTGTCCTAAGTCTACACAATACACAGCCTGCATGCATCTTCATTGTCAAAGAAGATTATGAGGCAAAAGCACAAAATATGTACAATATTGTAACTGGTCTTACAGCTGACATGCACATTCCTAACGGGTACATTGTGCATACTTTGTAAAATTTGGACGCTCCATGCTGCCTGTCCTCCTCCCAAACCTCCCTACTTTATTTAGTGCTGCATAGACAAAAAGGCCAGTTAAAAAAACAAAACAAACACAAATCATAAATGCAAACTCTTTTTCCAAGATATAATCTCATTATTAGAACATGGGGACTGTGTTTTATAATTCTTTCTTGGAATAGAAAGAGGCATTTAAAATGCAGCTCTTCTCCCAACATTATTAGAATTTTATGAGTGCTGTCAATAGTATTCATCATTGTATTACTATCACCATGGCATTCTTACAGAACCAAGCTTTTGCTGCATTTCTTTCCTTTAATATTAACATTAAATGTGCATATTAATTATGTCTTTATTTTTCTTTTTTGGCTTCAGTGGCTTAAACTGAGAGTTAGTTGTTAAGATTGATGTAGCTACACAGAAAGAATGCTGCCTGAGACCACAGTGTGATACAGTTCTGACCCTGGGGTACATTATGGTATGAGTTTTCTAGTGGTAAAACTCAAGGAAATTATTGCTTTCTAAGAATTTCAATGCATCATTTCAATTTAAGGAAAGATAACAAATATTCATGAATATTCCTTACAGCTTCATTGAACTGAAACTGTTATCTATGGTTTGCAATTTTAGGAAATTAAGCATAGATTCAGTGTTGGGATTTTTTGTTTTTTGTTTTGTTTTTGCAGTAAAAACAATGGAGATTTCCACCAGTATCTTTAATAATCAGTAATTATTGCCCTGGTTGAGTTTAAATGCCTGGGATCAACCATCCAATGCAACGGACAAAGCACAGGACTGGTGAAGAAGAGAATGCAGGCAGGGTGGAGTGGGTGGACATGAGTGTCAGGGGTGCTTTGTGACAGAAGGATAGCAGCAAGAATGAAAACAAAGGTTTACAAGACGGTAGTGAGACCTGCTATGATGTATGGTCTGGAGATGGTGACACTGACAAAAAGACAGGAGGCGGAGCTGGAGGTTGAAGATGTTGAGATTTTTGCTGGGAGTGACCAGGATGGACAGGATTTGAAATGAGTACATCAGAGGGACAGTGCAAGTTGAGAAGTTTGGAGATAAAGTCAGAGAAGCAAGGCTGAAATGGTTTGAACATGTTCAGAGGAGGGATAGTGGATATATTGGTCAAAGGATGTTAAAGATGGAGCTGCCAGGCAGGAGGAGAAAAGGAAGACCACAGAGAAGGTTCATAGATGTAGTGAAGGAGGACATGTAGAGTGTTGGTGTGAGGGTAGAGGATGCAAGGGATAGGATGAGATGGAGGCATATGTGGCAACCCCTAACAGGAGCAGCCGAAAGAAGAAGAATTATCGCCTGGCAGAATACATGTTTATGGCTATTACAGATTTTGTCATTTTAAGTGATTAAAAAGAACTGTCACTTTGGAACTTGTCTATTAAACACAGTGAAACTGCTCTATATGTTAGGCTTTTGAGTGCATAAAGAGCTCCTAACTGACAGCAGACACAAAATCCTATTTGAGAGTTTCTCTCCTGCCAGAACGTCAGCCGCCTGAGATATAAGAGTGCTCAGCCACTTGATTCAGTAGTTTCTTCTTTCTGCCATATTCAGCAGTGAAGATCCAGGCAGACCCCTCTCGCAGCATTGGTGCATTGCCCTGCAGCTCAGACAGCCATGAAGGAATTTACGAGGCTGAGCAAAGTTTATTAAAGCTTCAACCAGAGTTACTGTATGAAATGACTCTATAGGTGTTCTGGTAGACATGAAGATAAAACTGGAAACTTAATATTTTTTACATTTTTTAGTCATCTTACTGATTGCTTACCAAAGATAAATAAATAAAAATAAGTGTACATTGTTAACTGATACTAGTCTTTACTCTGTAAAGTGGCTGATGTGACGTAGCTACTGAATATTATCAAAATATATCAGTCCCTATGATTAAAAACATAAGGAAAGGGTTAATTCCTAGTAACAGCTATAAAGAGCAGCAGAATTAAAGCAAAAGCAGAGACTGCACACGATGCTCACTCATTGTTTGAGGGAGCCACAGAACTTTTATATAGGCTGGTCAAACCGGTGCATAACTATCTAATCTAATGAACATGATATAGTCCTACATAATTACAAAAATGTATGTGTGTATGTATTAGTTAAGCCTCACAGTATTATGCCACATTAAAACAATCCTTTGTGAAAATAAACGGCACAAATACACTAGTGGGAACTCGAGTCAGTCTGATCCAATAGCTCAACTGTGCAGTCTCTCGAGAACTGCTTTTGAGAGCAAATATAAACTTCTGCTCTGCGTTTAACAGTAAAATAGGCTACAACACACTTCTGGGACAAGCAGTACTTAGGTCGTCTCATGAGGCGTGTTTTATATATACATTTGGGGACAATTGTGCAGGGGTTTTGTTTAAATAAGTTCTTGGTTTTCTTTTCAGTCATCTAAATCAAGGGCTGATTGAGCACCAGAATACTGAGAAAATGCAATGAGCTTCAATTAACACGTTGATGGGATAGAAAACCAGCTGTACACCAAGTGCCAAGCACCAGGATTGAGAACCATTGCTGTAAAGCGACACATTTGGCCGTAAGCACCTCTTCCTTGGAGTAGCCATGCATCTTGTGTTGAAAATGCCAGAGTCCCATCTGGGATTATTTTGAGCTAAATGGTCTGAATTCAGATTGCTGCTGAGGGAATTTGAGGGGATTTTTTTCCTTCTTTGAGGAAATTTTATAGGTGCAGCATGAAACCAAGTCATAGTCGTGGCTTTATTATACATTTAAATATTACCCCTGAAAACTCACTAAATGAAACTGCAAAATGAATGTGTACAATAAAAATTACTTACACAGCAAACAGACCCTATCAACAGTGCCTAATAGGAAGCAATGCTGTTCTGTAAGGGAAGAAAAGCAGGTGGAAATTGTATTTGTGAATGGACAGCAGTCAGCTTCCAGTTAGCTTCCTTTCCCTATGATAGAGGTCACAATGAGTTTAGATTTCAAGGAGAGGATGCCTTTTTCTTCAACAACGGGTGTTTTTTACTCTCAAACTATGATAAGAAATTATGACCACACCACCACTGAATGTTTTGTGGTAAACTTAATTATCATCGCCACATGCATACGCAGTTTTCTGATCTTCTTCAGCAGCAGCACAGTGTCTCCTCGTCTCTTCTGGAGAGCACGCAGAGAGATTTATAATCACAGAGAATCCTGAAAAAAGAAATAAGAGATTTGATATCATGGGTTTTTAAATTTAATTAATTAATTTGTCACTCACATGAACAGGTGACTCATGCACATTAGAGCAGGTTATATCCCCAATCAAATGATGCAAAAGCAGCCTAATACCAAACCCAGTTGTCAGCTTGTTTCACTCTCTCATGTCTGGACCCAGGCAAACACAAAAGAGGACACACAAGCAAATCACGTCTACATTTGTGTGTTGACTTAGCAGAGATAATACTGAGTTTATAATAATTATTTGAAAACAATACAAAAAGGCATTACTGCAGTTAATTGTAGACTTTACAATGATTTGTGTAGCTTGATTTTTAAGTGATGATGGCAGCACTTCCTTTATAAACAGTTACTCTCTGTAAAGCACTGTGCTGCATTCAGACACAGTGTTTGTGGCACATGTGCACACTATTAGGAGATATAGATTCTGCTTTCCATAGTTCTCCCTGTCAGAATCCCCACAGTTCAAGATAAAACTGACCAGGATGGTGCAGAGGAGAGCCTTGCAAGCAACTTATCACTGAGATGTGGAATGCCCATCATTATGAAGGACAACTCTACAGAAGCATACACAACAACTGTATTTAATTACCGTGGAACCAGAACAGGATGTGGCTGGGTAGTATGGAAGAACCACAGAGGAGACAGAGGAGCCAGTGACTTAAATGAAGAGCTGACAGCTTCAATGAAATGCCTGGCACTAAATGGTGAAAGTAATTAATGCTAATAAGGATCAGCTGATGGCAAGCTGATGTGGCGTGCCTAAGTTCTGTTTCCTGCCTGAACACACAGAAGGTTTCATCTCTAAATACCCATTTCCTCACATTTAACACATCATGCACACGGTGTTGTTTTATGAATAGTGATGGAATGGGTTGTTCATTTACTTAAGCAGCTCCTTAGAAATGCCACAAGGGGGCTCCACACTTGGTTAGTCACAGTGATGATCTAATCTGACAGCACAATGCACACATCTGCAGGAACATAACACCCTGCTCCATCTTCATGACAGTAAAGCCATCAAGTCCACAAATCATCTTGCACTTGTTTACCGGCCCCTAAAAACCCCTGCACCTGTGACTCAGGCATGGACGCATGAACACACATGCACACAGCAGAACGGAAAGTGAGCCAGCTTCTTTAAATTTTCAATATGAGATAATTAATGGAGAAAAAATACAGCCGAGAGACTCATCTTCAGGAATGTCGAAAAGGTCACACTCATTAGGTGCAGAGAAGAAAAAGAAAGCAAAAGAAAATGAAGGGTTGAACATAACAATTAGATTTCAACATGACCAACAACATGACATTCACATATAGGCCATGTGTCTTCACACCCTGGTGATGCTGAGAGCAACCTTTTGGCTAGCAGCACGTCAAGTGTCACACTTTGAGTGATCCCAGGAGTAGCTGTTATCAATCAGTGACTGTTTCTGAATCACATTCAAACTAAACAAAACTGGGTACCTTTGAGGATCAAGTCTGCTTCTTCAACAGTGACCCTTTTTACATTACACAAAACTTGTCAAGTCTATTTTTAAATAAACTGTGGCACTTCTTTCTGCATATTTCCCAATATGTCTTTGTCCAACAAACTGGGACTAATTACGAAAAGTAGCCAAGACATGCACATACCTCAGTCTCAGGCTTTCCAGAGTTTATAATTATTAGCTGGAGGACATGATTATACCGGCTCAAAAAAAAATTATGGAAATGGCACATTGTATTCAATTCATTTTACCACTCCTGAGAAAGAAGTGAAACAGGTATGAAACTGAATGCTTTCAGCTGGTCCCATTTGCAAGGTACAGATTCATACAAACACACAAAACAAATAAAAAGCTTACACAGCCTGTGGTATTGATGATATAGATGGACATGCAGGGAACCTATAGCTCTGGGGTACATGGATGATTGTAACAATAAAAAGAAGCGTCCAAGACTGTAATCCAACAGTGTCTCTACTCTGCTCAAATGCTCCTTGGAAGAACTGGCCAGCACCCCTCTTTCTCTCCTCGCCCACAGGAGCTCACAGCAAATCAAGTTTATTAGAGCCTCTAATTACAATTACAGTCTCAAAGGGCTTCACAATGAAACAATAAATGAAAATGATAAATGAAAATGGCACCCCACCCGCCCCCAACCTTAGACCCCCAGTGAGAGCGAGGAGAAAGCCTTTCAAGAAAACCTAATTAGGGACAAGATGTGAGATGCCTTCGGGTGGACCACACAGTGAGGAATCCCCTTTCTAGGAAAGCAGTGGTGGATGTGGTGAAAGTTTATGTGCTGGATTAAATTTTTTTTAATGATTTATTGACTTGGTGTGAATAAATCAGTTCCATTTATTGCTGCTGATGTATTCAAGACAGATAGTGGATAATGACTGACAGAAAATGTAATTGGTGACCTTTTTATTGGCAGAAATACAGGAATGCACTGCCTTGTACTGTGGATATTTGTTCAGTAAAGAAGGTTTATTGCATTTACTTCTTTACAATATACAGAGGTGCCAAAAGTATGCGGATTCCTTAGTAGAAATACAGATGCTTGTGTTAAAAAAGACTGTTAGAAGCTGAAGTACTGATTCAACTTCTTTACTCAAGTAAATGTGAAAAAACACAGGCTTTGAACTGTACTCAAAGTATAAAAGTCAAAAGTATCTCTTTGGAGGACAATGCTACAGCTGTTTTGTGTAAAGCTGACTGAACCCGAAGTCATGCTAATATAATATTAAAATAATATTAATGCAATGGAATCGGAACTTAATTTCAACTTCTATTAGATACCCTAATGAATCTACCCAGCTTAAATAACTTTTATGAACGGAAACGGAAAACAAAGCATATTTTAAAAAATATCTCTATTTGTTGTTTTCTTTGTAGTAGATGGACAACTTTGCCTCCACACCTCAACAAAAAGTTAATATATTGCATGAATATATTGTTGTCCTTTACATCAGTAATGACCAATATGCACTGATGATGGATAGACCAATAGGGCTGTCTTTTACATGTTACTGTTCCTTCCTTTTAGGTTCAAATCAATTTGACGTCTAAGATGTGCAGTCATTTGAAATAATCACTGACTCATTTCAAATACGTTAAACCTAAAGTACGAGCCTGTTCAAAAAGTGTAACGAGTAGAAAGTAGAGACATTTGTGTTGAAATGTAGAAGAGCAGAAGTAAAAAGCTGTTAGGAAAAGAAATGTTCAAGAAAAGCACAGATACCTGAAAACTCCACTTAAGTACAGTAATGAAGCATTTGTACTTAAGGTATCATAAGGTCTTGCTTGACTTCGCTGAAGGCACATGGACAGATATGACAAATGAAATCACACAGGAGGATGGCCTGCATATTACTCATGAATGTCATTTATATGATTTGCTAGTCTGAATGCATGAGCATCCAAAGTGAGAGCATCCTCTGGACAGAGAGCATACTTTAAAAAAGCACAAATACTAATACTTCAGCAGTTAAAACTGTCAATTTTGAGCGCCATTGTACAATGTAACAAAATAATCAAAAGTCACATAAATGTCTGCATGGATTTGGGGGAAACAAGATAAAATCCAAGTCCACAAACACTCTCCTTGTTTGCAGTCCTTTTAAGGTGAAAGAGAGAAGGATGGATTTACATCCCTGTCTGTGAACCAAAAATACATGCAAGCAACATGTGTTGTTATCTAACCAGAAACTAAAGACATTTAGAAGAACACATGCAGGATATTAACCATAAAAGAGCACTGTGAACTCATTACAGCAGTTTAAACCGTGCAGACTTAATAATGTGCCATTTATAAACTGGCAGGTTCACAGCAGGTTTGATATTTTGGCATGAAGCACACCTGGGAGCTGTAGTGCACAAGAGCAGTTTTGTACCATTTGCTGCTGCATGAGAAGAGGTTAGAGGTGACATTACACGCCTTGGACAAGGACACCTTGTTGAGACAAAAGTGAGACGCCTGGTGTTTCTACTACCCAGCCCAGATTTTCCCCCCCCATCTCCCACTCCTTGATTAGACCACACCACTCCAAGGTCACAGAGTGGGGATGATGTGCTCCCGTTTCTTTCTACTGCAATGACTCAGATGAGATTGCTATATCACTGTCAGCAGCAGCTCTTAGGCTTGGCATCTCTGTCAGTCGTGGTTGGACCTTGGGCACCTGCGTCAGTGCTCAAACCGCCGGAGCCCGCTGAATAAGTGGGCCCACTCACTGCTCTCTCTCGCCTGGGAGGCTGCTGTGCAATAACGCACAAGAAGGAGGAGGAGGAGGGGGGAGAGCCCCTTCCAGATGTAGGAGCATCACTGACACGCTGGTCAGTTAAACAGTAAGCCTTCCCGCACACGTCCACGCAGGGACTGATCGGCGAGACAGATCATCCCTTCTAAAACCAGCCCTCGGGTTCAAGGTTTGCCCCTCCCGCCCAGCACCAATCTGAGATGGGCAGAAGGAGGGGGCGGGAAGGTTAGTTTGAAGAGGGCAGAGCTTTGCGAGAGGACGCAGATTTCCCCATCATTTCTCCGCTGGATAAAAGAAAAAAAAGCACATATATCCAACCCTATTGGACAGTAACAGCTGAGGGAGAGATCAGTCGGACCAAACGCCCGAACCTCATTAACTCAAAGGAAAGAGAAAGAGAAGACACAGCAGGAAAAGCCATCCTCAGAGCTGCTGGTGAGACTCATTTTAACATCAGACGTTTACCTGTGCTGTGTCTCGTGATTTCGTGAGATTTCGCTCGCGACGCCGGTAGGAGAATTGCTGGAGGTGGTTGAAAATTTGCTCAAAGGCAATGTTTCATTCACATGCAACAACTGCCGTGTGTGTGTGTGTGCGTGTGTGTGTGGCTACCGCAGTATAATTGACGGTTTAACAGGTCTCCCCTCGCACGCTGAAGTGAGGGAAAAAAAAAAAAGATGCTGGCTGTGAGGATGCGGCGCTGTCTGCGTATGGCTCTGCCATCGTAATGATTCCGCTTGGGAATTAAGTAGTACTGTTTGGGCAACAAACACGGATGTTTGTTTAGTTGGGAACAAAGATTACCCCTCTACCTCAAGCTTGAGTCGAGTTCTAAGGACAGTCAACACAATGCGACACCGCGGCTCGCGCTGTTACTTTCCCTTAATGGGCAATTAACGAGCGAAGCCGCGCGTGACGTTCCCGTAAATAATAAGAAGGAAAAACCCCGCACGTGAGCCGGTGGAACTCCGAGCGCGTTGCTTTGACCCCCGCGTGCGAGAAATCCTGTTTGAAACGAGCCACCGCAACCTGTGACCAGACTGTTGAGCACAGGCTGACTTAACCTTGGAATAAACCCCCCTCCTTCGTTAAAGCGAAGGGTCTGGCCGCTGCCTGCGTTTACCCCTCAAATATAAAATAAACACTGCGGTTTGTCTACCCCCCACCCCCCTCTTCTGGTCTGACAAGTTTAAGTGACGCAAAAAAAAAAACAGATTAAAGGATGACGACAGTGGAAAGACACTTCATATGGCTGCGTATTTTTTAAATTTAAGGATTTTGTTAATGATTTAAATGTGCGTTTCACTGTAGCACACAATGACAAAGATTTCCTCTTTCTAGTTATCCTCTCTGTCACTTGGCCATGCTCGATTTACAGTGTCAGTGGACGCACATGCTGAGCAGTGTTTCTGTAACATCACACCCAGCAGCTTCAATAATGCAAAGCTTCCGGAAACATCACCATCCCACCCCCACCTTTAAAATCTTGTCTGAATTGGGTCAACACACACTACACAAACACAGAAGACAATTACACAATTTTTCTCTCTTGTTTGTTTGCTGCCCCAAGACAAGGGTGACACATAGGGGCAACAAATGGGTTTCCATCCTGCAGGAGTGCTGGAGGGAGTCCTCTGCTGGGCACCCCTTTGGTATTAAAAATGATTATTTTCTATGCACAGCAGTGGCAACTGCCACCTTTTCAGACAGCTGCTTCTGCATGTTTAAGAAGTGGTACTGGTGAAAAGGTTAACAAGCGCGCTTGATATGCAAAAAATCAGAAAAAGCTATAGTACTGCATGAATTTTCGCTTCATCTTTTCATCCTTGAATCCAGCCAGTGTCAGAGCCCAGGCTCTTGTTTTTAATTGCTAGACATCCTCCAGGTTGAACCTCCAGGGTGAGGCATCATTCACGCAGAAGAGGAATTCTGTCCTTTGGCTGCCTGGAGCTATCACATTTTTTTTCAGGAGTTGCTCCTCTGCACATCATATATGAATGTTTTTACCACACCTCACATTTGATGTGATGCACAGTCATCTGTAGCTCCTCGCAGCCAGCTCTCAGTCTTGCACACTACAGGGCTCATAATGTGATGATGCCCATGAGTGTGACCACAAGTAAAATGACTTTTCTCAGCCAGTTTCTTCATCTGCTGAGGCATACGGAGCAGAGTCCCCACCCCACCCGCCAACTGTTTTCACAGTACATGTGTGCGTGGCGGAAGGGAAGCAAAGTCAGATTTATTGTCCAGCAGGGAATGTGTCAGCGAGAGCAGATTTTGTTGGAGAAGGTGTTATCTTATCCCTAAGCTACAGATGGATATGCTGTGCTTGTGTGACTTGGTGAACCTGCTACATCTGAAGTGATTAGAGAATCTGTTTTGTAATTGCTATTGTTGGAATTCAGCGTGCAGATGCAGTCAAATAAAACGTGTAGCAAAGACAGAGGCAGATTGTTGCAGGGATTTGCATTATTGTTCCTCAAGGCACAGTGAGACATAATGCAGTAAAATGCAAAGTATCTTGAGTGATTAGAAAATAAATGAGGGTAATGTCTCCCATTGTGTCATTGAAAAGCACTCTTTTAGATTGCATTTTTTTTTCTGATTGGTTTTTGCCTCCAGAAAACAAATATTTAGCCCACAAATTAATTTTTATTTCCACGTTTTGGATATGAGTTAGTATGCCAAATAATGAAAACCATGGGATTGCCCCCATTTCACTAAATTTACCTATAGGGAAGCTTGTTTTGAATATGTCAGTATGTACTGAGATTCACCACACAGGTCAAGTGGACTCAGGAGTGAGCCATGATGTAACACTCAGATGGTGATAATGATAAAAGCCGACAAGAGGTAATCACCAGAGCCCTTTACATACAGTGAAGCCACGTCCAGGACCATGTCAGTCATGACCAGTAAGCTCAGAGGGGAAATTTACAGCTTGGTTCCACAGAGTGACAGATGATGAGACGTGGAGCAAAAAATGACAGTAGGAAGGCAGTGTGGGGCCAATACTAACGCAGAGAAATTTACACATACTTGCTTCCCTTATCCAGCACAACCAAACATCATTTGTTGGATGAAGTGAAGGAATGGATTATTCTGAAGTCGCTGAGTGCTTTAGTGTTACTTAATTGTTTCAACATGTTCACTGCTTCCAAGAATTTTATTTGCCTTAGTCTTTTTCTGTTAATGTGAGATCCAATCATTTCCCCATTTTTGTGCATGAGAGCAGTAAGATTAATCACGCAAGCTCCATTCACATAGGAATAATGTTACCACCGGACGCCCACTGATTTATGCTAATTTCTGTGATTGTCACTGATTTTCATCCTGTACACATTTCCTCCCTCATATGTAGTTTGTTAAAGAACTCCGCAAACGCATTGACTTGTATTACCGTATTTTGGCAGAGACAGAGGAGTCCTGACAAGAACAATCTCATGCGAATGCACATCTCAGTAATTTATTTAGGAAGTAAAACTGCTTGCCAAAGCTGCATAAAACATTTTCAACAAGTACATTATGAACAGAGCAAATCATCATCTGTTGTTTGATGAAAGACTGGTGGAGCTTGAATTCTAGCTGTAGAGCACTCCCAACAATTCAAATTGTTCTCGTTAGATAATCTGAGATCAGACTAGTTTTTTAAATACATACTGTATACATAGCCATAGACTGATAGTTTTTAATAAAGATAGCAACATGCAGGATTTGGTGCACTCTTTTCTAAATGAATTCATTTTGCCAGTGTTTCCTGTTGAATTTAATTGTATTGTTGGGGGTTGCTACACGTCTTTCTGCACTTCCGAGAGGACTTAGTTACAAACACCAGATCAATATCATCAGCTGCTTCTCCAATTATTCTCTTATCTTGCAGACTGACTCCACCTCCAGCATCTTGGACTGCAGCTGGCAATAGTAGTTACCACAGTTCTTTATCTGCTGCAGGTTCAAATTAAAGTGGCCCTCCAGTTCTGAGTGAAGCTTCAGAGCAGAAGAAGAATCACCATCACCAGCTGCAGTCAAAAATGCTAAAGTTGGAGTATGCCTCTCAAAGGAAATATCTGAATGATGTTAGAACTGCCACAGTAGCAACCTGGCCAGCAAGCCAGGGAAAGTGCATAAAAAAGTAAGATCCAAAACATTAAAATGAGTGGCCATTAGCCAGTACTTGGGGAATCTTTAATATATCTGGGGAGTTTACCCAAATGAAGGCTGTGTTGGGAACACTGTTGAAGTCATGCTCTAAAACAGTTAAATTAAAAGTTCAACAATTTTTCAGCCACTCTGAAATCTACATGTTTGTATAGCAGTCTGTTGAAATAAAACTGTCCAAATTCTGATTATATAGATACTTGAATGCAAATGTAGCTCAAAGTTGTATAACATGCAACGTCACCTGGCTCTGGCTTATTTTCACCCACTCTCCCAAACCATATATGTCTTTCACACTGTCTGTGACCTTTAAGAATGACAGTCAAATCTCTCAAATGTCAGATTCTTCGAAGAGCCTAAAGCTTCATATTAGGACCGGTCGTTCTGGAGAAGCAGAATGTCTGCAGGTCCTGAGATACTCCTAAAATGTCAGTGATTATTATACACCATCAAGGCCTGAAATGGTGTTAAAGAAAGATACTTTCTGTATTTATAACTTTAAAAAAAAATTCTGTCCAGTAAGAAATTACCTAAGCCATGCATTTATTTCATCATCTACAGTAGCACGGGAAGGGAATTAAAGAATTAAATGTTGGACTTTTGATGGGAGCTGGCAGAGGACGAAAAGGTATTTTTGTCCTTTTAAGGCAAAAGCATTGAGTAGCCTCATTTTGGTCGTGATCCAGATAAGCTGAGGAATGTTGTTTAACAGTTATTGGCAAAGATGGTGAGTGCACTTGTCATGAATCAAAAGTACCTGGCAAAAAAATGCATCAAAGTGTGATGTGTGTAGAGGGAGTGGTGGCACCCAGGAATAGGCAAAGATTTACATGGCTGCATAAATTTCCTCTGTTTCCTGTCATGTCTGTGTGGAATTTAAACCACACACTTAGAGAAACAGAAATAATTCAGCTATAACCATTTCTTCCACGAGTCTGCCTTGATTGCAATTATAAAAGTGATGCTTGAGATGCTGCTTTTGTCACACATACGAGAAACAACATCTACACAGCTGTTGCCCTGGTAACCTGGTGTTTTTGGCTGACAATAGTGGGGATTATTATTGGGAACCAAAGGTCCTGAGGGCCGAGCGAGAGAGAGCGAGAGAGACGCTTTAATTGTCTCGTTCTCATTTTGTTTTTTGTTGTTTGTTTTGTTTTTTTAAACTGCACCTGAGTAACTGGTGTGTGTCACTGAGTCCGGAGGGTGTCACTGTCTTCAACGCTGCGTATTTTTTATTACAGTGGGAATATCCAGATATAAGTGATCAGTGTGAGGGGCACACATGTTTTTTTTTTGTTATTCTGTGACACCCTGGTGTTTGCTGCACAGTGTTAAAATCAAGAAAAACAGTTATGCTGCTGGGTGTGAGTGGCATATTTTTTACTGATCAAATAAATAAAAAAAATAATAATAAAAGCAAAATAATCTGACCATGCCCTTTCATTTGGATGGTGCTTGTAGAGTTTGGGCTTTGTACAGCTTCATATTAAATACCAAAAAAAGTGTGTATGTGCAAATAACCCATTGATGTTTTATCTGACCTTTCTATGCCTCGAGGCTTGGCACTGCCTTTAAGATAACACTTAGGACTCGCCTTTAATAAAAAGAGAGGAAAACAGTAGTTGCTTAAACAGAGTTTGAACATTATTATTAAACTGTTCTTTTTAAGTTATTTTGCTTGGGTTTTGAAGTCGTAAATAAAATAGCTTTCAGTGACAGCACAAGCAGTTTTCAGATGGTATCGTGTGCTTTAAGAAATGCCATACTTCAGCTCTCATTGTCATTCAGTGAATAAAGAAAAAAACTGTCACATTAATTGATAATAAAAAAATAGGTTTTAGACCTTGTGGATAATGTTTACTGTGAAGTTTATACTTTGTGCCACATTCAGAGCCTTTCACACAGCTATCTCACTGTCATTTTCTTTCCTCTGGTCTGTAGTGTTGTCTTTCTGTGGAGATTGTTTTGGTGTGAATTGCCCAGTTTTGCTGTAGAGATGCCTCCCTTCTCTTTGATATAATAGAACGTAATGGCACTTGCTTTTTGATGCTTAAAAGTTAATTTGAAAAAAAAAAATGCAGCAGCTTGTCTTTCTAAAAATCATAACCACCTTACTAAGGAAGAAAACAATGCATATCTTTCTGTGAGCAATTTCATGTTTGAATGATCTTATTTCTAACGCGCTATATCTGACAGGCAAAGGAAGATAGCGGCTACAAATCCTATTTTCAGAAAAGTTAGGACATTTTCCAAAATCCAATATAAAAATAAAAATCAGCGATATGCTAATTCACATGAAACTAAAGCACAAAGAAAACATTTTCAGTAGTTTTAATGGGCAATTTAATTGTACTTTCTAAATATAAACAAATTTAGAATTTGATGCCTTTAACACACCCAAGAAAAGTTGGGACTTTGGCATGTTTACCATTGTGTTGCATCACCTTTCCTTTCAATAACACTTTTTAATCATTTTGGAACTGAGGATACTGGATACTATAGCTTCACTGTTGGAAAATTTGTCCTTTCTTGCATGATGAAATAATTCAGCTGCTCAACAGTCCAGGGTCCATTGTCAGAATCTCCTCTCCATGATATGCCATACATTTTCAATAGAACATGAATTTAAACTGGCAGGAGGCCAGTCAGGCCCACACACTCCCATAAAGCCATGCTGTTGTAGTCCATGCAGAATGTGGTCTGGCATTGTCCTGCTGAAATAAGCATGGATGTCCCAGGAAGAGACATCAACTTGATGTCTCTCTAAATTCCTAATATACTGTATGCCTCAGAGTCAGTGCTACCTTATTATACATGCAACTCACCCATGCTGTTGGCACTGATGCACCCCCATAACATCACAGATGCTGGCCTTTACATCTATTGCCAATAACAATTTGGGTGGGGTTTTTTTCATCTTTGGCTCAGAGAACTCAACACACTTTTTTCTTTACAAAATCAGCTAAAATGTGGGCTGCTCTGACCACAGCACATGGTTCCAACATCTTTCAGTCCATCTGAGATGAACTTGGGCCCTGAAAACTCAATGGCATTGATAGTAATTGTCACATTAGCAAGATGGTTTCTTAAGCAGTGTCACCTGAGGGCTCGAAGCTTGCGCACATTCAGCAGTAGCTTCAAAACGAGGCCTTTACGCACAGCGATGCCTTCGAATTTTCTGAATTTTTCACAATAATATGTAGAAGCAGATTTTGAAAGAGCTAAATTATCTGTAGTCTTGCACTGAGAAATGTTTCTTTTGAACTCTCACAAATTTTGCACAAAGGGGTGAGCCACCACCCATCTTTGCTTGCAAAGACTGAGCCATTGATGGATGCTACTTTTATACCAATCATGATACCTCACCTGCTCCCAAAGAGCATGCTTAATGTGGAGTCTTCCAAACCACAGTTACTTGAACATTCTGTACACTTTTCAGTCTTATTAACCCTGTCCCAACTTTTGTTGAGCATGTTGCAACAATCAAATTCTAAATTTGTATATATTTACAAAACACAGTTAAGTTGGTTAGTAAAAGTATTGAAAATCCTTTCTTTTGCTTTTGTCAGTTATGTAAAGGTTCATGTGAATTAATATCACAGATTTTTGTTTTAATTGGATTTTAAAACCAATATCCCAACTTTAGCTATCATTAAAGCTCAGTTAAGGGGGCACTATTATTGTTTATATCTGGATAGTGTCACAAGCACAAGTATTTTCTCTTGGTAGATGGACACTTTCTTGTGCAGAGTAATATGATTAGTCAAGATTGTTTGGTAGAAAGAAAATAGTTCTTACATGAAAGTGCTCACTATAACTTTGTGGTCCTTTTTAATTTGAGTAACTAGACCATGTTGCTGAGTTTTAAAAATGTAACTTTTTGGTGCTTTGAGCACCCCAAGCAACTATCATCAGCTTCCATTATATTTTTACAGCAGATATTTCCGAAACTGGGCATTTCTTAGCAAATCAATCTAGATGAATAAATAGCACTATAGGCCAGAGGAAACTATGTTAATTTAATTTTAAAGGGTGAACTGTCCCTTTAAGACAGTCTATGCAAAGTACTGTAATCATTTTAATGTAATTCAAAGTAAATTTGCATTCAAACAGTAGTTTCTTTCTTTATAAGCTCTCTGCTGAGACCCTAGTGTTTATTGTTTTTTATCACAAGCTGCCAGATGTCTGTGGGTTTATTTTAATGTGTGTGGCTTTTGGCCGCCGTCATGTCGTCTCAGCCCACACTGTATTACACCAGGTACAGTTCAGAAAAAAAGTATTTTTCACAGATTATTTTACATCACTACTGCAATGTCATGCACAAACATAGAGTAGGTGTCATTATAGCTGCTGAAACATATTTTTAAGATGCACAAGGGGATTTTACAGTTTATATTATAACAAAAATTGTTGCTGTCAACAACAATGACTGAGATTTCTCACCATTTTCCACAGGAAATTTGTTAGTCAAGGTTATAACGCATGACAGACATAAATGGCTTAAATAAAAGGAGTAATTTAGGGATAAGGATTGCAAAATCCTGCAAGTAGTCAAGGCAGCAGGGATGCAAGACAAATAAATATCAAAGATGATGAAAAAAAGGGCTTTAATTGTGACGCCACCAGGCTGGAAGCTGGCTAATAAGCTTCGAAACTCTGACATCAACAACATGGTCACCTCCAGTCTTTAACCTTGACACAAAAACTGTCAGAATGCTCCTGTCTGAGGATTTCAGAATGCACACAGGGTCATAAGGCAGCCTAAGTTCAGAGACGAGTTAGGGCTAGGTCATTCAAAGACTACAAAACATTAGCGGCTTTTAAAAAATCAATGCTAAACCAGGCATCCAGAGAATATGCTATAACGGGGGGATGTGTCTGTCTCCTTGCTTTAGTTAAAAGCTTTCTAGCAGCTTAAATAAAGAGAAGCTGCAGTATTAAAGTAGTCATCATGTGCACTTAAAATGCCATTTAGATACTTTAAAGACAATTTTATTTCGTTTTTATTGCGACTGTAAAATATTCGAAACTGACCAGCAGCAAAAATGCAAGCAGGTTTTTCCTCAAATGTTTTGACTCCACAAGCACTTTTAATAAGAGACAGTGCTACTTTATTGCATTTGATATTTGGTATGACATGAAAGTGCATTGTAGACACAATATACCTCAAAAACAAAATAATTTATATCTAAAGCTTTTGCTCGTCTGTTACTAGGCTGCCACAAACTTTTATTGATATGATACTGCATTATGCATAAAAGATATATGCTACACTAAAAAAGCAGTCAAGGAGCTGTGAATGTGTATTCATTCTCATACTATACTCGTGCAAAGGCTTCAGCCAAAAGCAATCACTGTTGACACAGCACAGTGTCACTTTGTCCTCGAAGAGTGATAGAAGGGGACTGATCTTTATATAAAACTATGCCTTTAATAGTTTATGTGCACAAATGTAAAAAGGAAACCCCACTAGAGGCAGATGACATTTTCTTCTGTAATAAGCAAGAATGCCACAAAAATGTCCAAGAGCTATGCAGTAAGACCTCGACTTTGCCTCGACACATATCCATGAAAACTACAGACAGGAGAGGTGACAACTTTGTTGGACTGTGCGCCCACTTTCAGCAAGCCTGACTTCATGCCAAGAATGTGAACACAGTTCTCTGGGAGGACAGGATGACTTGCAGCAGTGATTCTGTCCTCCTGTAAAACCTGTCGCAAGTTACCCTGGAGAATATGGTCATTTCTGCTTCATGTACTGTATATAATAGAAGCTGTGGGCAGTAATGCAATGATGTGATACATTTTCTGTCAGTGGAATGATAGCTGCATGATTCAGACATCTCAGCTGTTGTTGTAAATGCAATTTCCTCCTAGGATTAATAAAGTATTATCATTCTGAATATTCAATATTTGAGAATATATATATAGATATATAGATAGACAGGATAAGTTAGTCAAATCAAGTCAAAATAGGACTAGAATAATTCACCAACAAAATTGCAGTAATGATGACTGAGAGTTCACAAACTTTGACAGCCCTAAAGCAAATGTTGATTTGTTTAGCTTATACGCAACATTGCCATATAGCTCAATGAAGTAATACTGCACATGAGCCAGTACATCATGCTATAGCCTAAATAGACAAAAAAGCATGAACATCTAAGATGCTGTTGGCCCTTCACATGCTGCTAAAACTCAGGCTGTAAAGAGCTGTAAAGGTCCCCTGTGGTATGTGCCACCAAGAATTAAGCTTCTGAACCTTTTGAAGTCTCTAAAATCAGCATGATAGAAGTTTAGGTTTTGTCTTTCCTCAACTATTGTTCGCACTACTTCTGTTTAATAACAACCCCATAAATTTTGCCATTTCAGAATAAGGTTTCAGCTTTAACAATTTGGGCCTTGTCAATGTTAGTCATTTCTTTACACCTGCCACTTTCTGCCACTTCAATCAACAAGAGCTGACTTTTCAGTGACTGCTTCTAATCAGTCCCTTTTGTAGATAGTAGCTACAGCTTTTCTGGCTATATTGAGTCATCTAGTCAATCATTAACAAGTCTTCTACACTAGTGACTGGATGTTTCTTATTACTTATTGTCAACCTCTACCCATAGCTAGCTATATATCATAGCCTTTCATGCAAATTTTTTATATATTCTCAATTGTCATTCAAATTAAGACATTTTCAGCTAGATGGTAATAATTAACGATGATGACAGAAGTATGCTGTTTACTCAGATCTTAATCAGGTTTATTACATTTTCTTGACTGTATAAAAATTCAGGGTAAAGTGAGAGTTAAAGGTTGATTGTCATAAAAAGGAAGTTTCTTAACACCGCCTGTTCCTGTCTTCATGTACTTGCTCCTATTTTTTATGTAGCTGACTTGAATTTCACCGAGAAGACACAAACACTCAAGTGGAACAGCCTGGTGGTCTGTGTTTATTGTTGTGTGACGAGTTATGGTCAGAGTTTTCAAGATGTAAGTTTGCCAGTTTTCAATTATGGATAAGGAAAGAAGGTAAAAAAAAGAGCAGAAGCTTTAGTGAATACAAACTCACTGGAAGCTATTGTTGGGAATTTTGCAGACCTTGAAGTCTGTTCAAAGCTCATTCACAAAAATAAATTCTTTGTACTCAAGAAACACATCAGTTCAAATACAGATATCTGACAAATCATCAATAATTACAGTTATTTTCTGTCAATTGATTGAATGCCACTGTACCTGTCTAGAATTTTCTGCTGATGGTGAGGACTGCTTTGTAACAAAATTTAATGTGTGTTTCTTTAAGTAGTTTTTGGGCTAACAAGCAGTTTTTCTGTAATGATTTCTTAATATTAAAAGGCAAAGATGAAGGCATTGTGACCTGACATCAACAGATTCTACAGAAAGCTGCAGTTACCAAATAATGCAGACAGGAAGGAACTGGAGGGGAAAAATCAACAACTGACTTGTAGAATCTCCTGGAAAAATATGAAAAGGACCCATGCCCTCACACAGTAGCTTTATTGAGCTGACATGAGATTTCTCAGAGTTATTAAGAATGAACTGTAATGTCTACATTTTTTTTTGGAATGCTAGAAGTGTAGACAGAAATAGCGGTGTCTTACACTACTGTCATATTCCGTAATATTGTAGATATTGGTGTGATGCTCTTTTCTCTTAAATCGATGAACTTTGAAACATTTACGTCTTTGAAGTGATAGACGAGAATGAAAAGATTGTATGGACTGCGATCTGCGCCTCAGGAACTAAAAGCACTTGCAACTTTTTTGGGAACGTTGGCTTCTGTTTATTTTGAGACCAGACCGTGACCTCACTAGTTTATTTTATATCACTGGTAAAAGAAGGAGGATACTCTCTGAGACACAAAAAATGCAGAGCAGGAAAAAAACTGTTGACATAATAATTTCTATACAAATCAGGATATCATGATTCAAATACTGTTCAAGACTTGTGAAGCTATCAAAAGCTTCCTGTTCATTGTTTTTTAGTTATTGTGTGTATGTATTTTCCCTGAATAAAGCATGAGTATGAAAGGACCTCTTACCATATGAAAAAAATGTTCAGTTGCCGTTTTTGAAACAAATTATGTGCATCTTTTGTAGAGATTAAAGTCAGAGTCAAAGATTATGCATCATAATGATGTAAGACATGCTAATTGAGCCCTCTGCAGTCCTGAGTGTATTTCAGCAACAATTGGAATTAACTCATGGAAGCTCTTTACCAGGACAATAAATCTAAGGGTTCTACATTTATTACAGCCCCCAGTTCACTTTATTTGCATCTTGTAAGCATACATATTTGAATTTACATTATGCATTGCAACTCCAATTCCAACAAGGTTGAGATGCTGCCTAATATATAAGAAAAATGCAATGCAGTGATTTGCAAATTTCATAAACCAATATTTGAATCACAAAAGAACATAGAAAACGTATCAAATTTTACTATTTCATTAAAAAATACTAGCTTGTGTTGAATTTGATGGCAGTAGCACATCTCAAAAACTTGGGGCAAGAGTCTCTCAGAAGTAAGAATGGGCAGAGGTTCAGCAATCTGTGAGAAACTGCATCTACAAGTTGTGAAAGTTCTTCAGTTTAAAATTGCAAAGACTTTGCATATTCCATCACCTACAGTACATTATATCATCAAAAGATTCCAAGAATCTGAAGACATCTCTGTGCACAAGGAACATGGCCGAGAGCCAGTGTTGGATGCTAGTGATCTTCAGGCCCTCAGGTGGGACTGCTTAAAAAACAGGCATAATTCTGACATGGAAATCACTGGATGGGCTCAGAGACACTTCCAGAAATCATTTTCTGTGAACATAGTTCACCTTGCCATCCACAAATGCAGGTTAAAGCTCTATCATGCAAAGAAGAGGCTATATGCGAACATGATCAAGAAATGTTGCCTTCTTTTCTGGGTGAAAGTTCATTTCTAATAGACTGAGGCAAAGTGACAAACTGTTCTGTGGTCAGTCAAATCAAAATTTGAAATTCTTTTTTAGAAATAATGGACATCATGTCCTCTGCACTAAGGAGGAAAGGGACCCTCTACAGCGCTCATTTCAAATGCCTGCATCTTTGAAGGTATGGGAGTGCGTTAGTGTCTATGCTACTGGCAATTTGCACATCTGCAAAGGCACCATTGATGCTGAAATGTATATTACAGGTGTGAGAACAACATATGCTCCCCTCCATTTGCTGTCTTTTTCAGGGAAGGCCTTGCATTTTTTAGCAAGACAGTGCTAAACCGAATACTGCCGCTATTACAAGAGTCCAGGTACTGGACTGACCTGCCTGTAATCCAGACCTTTCACCACTTGAAAACTTTTGGTGCATCATGAAATGCAAAATACACAAAGATGCACAAAGAAGACCCAGGACTGTTGAGCAACTGGAGTCCTGTATCAGATAAAAACAGGACAACATTACTCCCCCAGAGGTGGAGAAACTATTGCAAACTGTTGTTAAAAGAAGAAGGGGTGCTACACAATGGTAAACATGTCCCTTTGAGAAATTTTTTGAGACGCGTTACTGCCATCAAATTCAAGATGAGCTAGTATTTTTTAAATAAAATGTTTTCTGTTCTTTTGTGAATAAAGTATTGTTTTATAAGATTTTGAAATCATTGTATTGTGTTTATATATATATTTTACACAGCATCCCAACCTTTTTTGGAATTGGGATTGTATCTTCTATTCAAGCCTAAACTGCTGTCGTAACATTTACCTCTGGTTTTATCTTAAAAAATATTGCAAGAGATGTTGGGCACATTTAAACTAAGCAATGCTGCCCACATCTGCAACCACAAATGCGCTCAACAGCGTGTGTCCAGACTGAACAAGTGCTGGAGCTCAACAGCCCCACACTCCATTTTTGCTTGCAGCAGAGTAGCGGGAACAATGCTCAGCTGAGTCTTGCTCACTCTAGCTGCAGTCAGTCACACTTGTTGTAGCTGTGTACATCACAGTCTCTGCCCAACCAGCAAACTCCACCAGAGTGATAACTTGCTGCACTAGTAGGCAAAACTGCCTTGATCATAGAATCACTCCCACCACTATGTCAGCCTGTGTGGCAGCAGCCCACACAGAGCATCAAGACTTATGCCTGTCACAGATACTCAGTCACACTTGCCACAGATAGACTAATGCAGTGGCAGTTCAAGTAGCCAGATGCACCGAGCTGATGGCTTCAGTGATCTGCCATAGGTGTAGCCACAGTTGCACATTTGCTGTGTTCAGGATCATTCTCAGAGACATGCTTACCTCAGCCATAATCGGTCATGCTCACTGGAGTGTTACACTGCCTGAGCAGCTGGCGCTGTATGCTACATGAGACCAAGGAGCCATATTCAGAGTCACACTTGCCAGAGGCACCCTCACAGCTGCCATCATTCACACTAAGTGGGATCCTACTGGCCACACAGAAAGTGCCAGTAAACATCTCATCCACAGAGACTCACAGCAGGGTCCAAAACAGATCACAGCTCTGTTCACATTCACACAAACCTCATCTCTTTGAAGTGAAACATGATTATTATCCAGACCAGGGAAAGGTAACTTACAATGGTAGGGGACACTGGAAATGCTGTGAATATATTTCTGTGCATGTGTTTGTGCACTGTGTAACATTTATGGATCAAATTTAAAATTGTCTTCCATCCATCGGTGGAGTGTAACAAGAAGCTAATGAAACTCGATGTGTGACTTAAGATTTGTGGGATCCACATTTGCAATGTAAGGCCTTTTTTGATGCAGCGCATCTGCTCTTGAGATAAGATTTGCTATTTCTTGCAAGCCTAATGTACCCCGTGGAAGAACACCATCAGTCTGTATCTCTCTGTGTCATAGGGGGGAAATGGGTGGCCGGCTCTTGCCTATGGCAGAACTGAAGCCTAGATAATGTATTCAGATGAATTAGACTAAATATGAATTACATATTTAAAATTCATTCGTGGTTGGTACTTGTTCAGTGCATTACCATTTGAAATGACTCTCCACTTGCTCAAATGGTTAATCTGTAAAGAATCAAGCTCATTTTTCAGGTTTTAGTAACAATTGTTAAGTTTTTAAGATTGCATATTCATGAATGGATAAAGATAAAATCTTGAAAGTCTTGTTTCTCCAAATTTTATTTCATTTTCGGCACCTTTCATACTTCCAGAAATTAAAGGCTTTCCCTAATGTTAGAAACACTCCTCTAAAATTGAAACTGAGCTTAACTGGAGCAACAGATCACATTCATTTTATTTACATAAATGAAACAACTGTATAGCTTTTGAAACTATCCACATTTGCTGTGCTGCACATTTATATTGTGTGTTGTTATATAATACATCTTTGAATGCTTGCAGTATATCCTTGCTTAGATAGGATACAAAAACATATTTAACACAATTTTCCACTAAGTGGCATAGACAAGCCTGTAGAGCTTCAAGGTGAACTGCAGCATGGATTTTTGATTTATGGTTCAAATTAATCTGTTGGGCTGGTATAGTGCATGTGCTGAACTCTACTGCTCTTTGTATGGCTATTACCTGAGAGTGAAACCTTGCATTCCAATTACAGTTGGGCTATATAGCTGTCATTCATGTTAGTAATGACTATAGCTTCTACTTACTCTGAATCCTAAGCCTGCCTGTGAATACTTTGCCTTTCAGTATGATCGATGACACGCTTAAGTTACAAGACTTGGCTCTCAGAAAAAAGCAGGATTTAATTTGTAAACTAACTAATGCTATGCATGTTTCAAATTGATTTTCTTTTCATTGCAAAAGTCAATATTTACCTTGAGATCTATGCCAATATCTGATTGACCCATGACCCATATCTATCATGTCTAACCTTGATGGCTCAATATAAAGATCCAGTACATGATCATCTTTATTACACCACAGCTTTAGCACAGTTTGCTTAAAGACAATCAGGGTAGATCCCTGGTCTCACAATAAACATGTGGGCTTCACTGAATGACAGACTAAAACATTGGACATGAGGTTGGCTCTAGAGAAAAAAAAGTCAAAGGATCACCAAAGTGACACTTCGTCCTGAGGGGGACATGAATATAAACTTTGAACAGTTCTGGCGACCCATTTAATAGACATTTCGCTGAAAATCAGAAATGTCAACCTCATATTGGTGCTCTAGGATAGGGGATCACCTAAGTCATTACAGTTCATCGTCTGTAAAAAAAAAAATTTCTTTTGACTCGCCGCAGCTCTAGAGAAAATGTCAGAGGATGTCTAAAGTCAGTAATATTCATTCCTCAGGGACCACAAATGTCAATCTGTCCAACAGTTATTGAGTTATTCTGGTCTGGACCGAAGCAGCAAATTGCCTGACAAACTGACACTGCCATGCTGAAGACCCTGCAGCTAGCAATGAAGAATGCCTGACATGTTAATGCACAGACCATCTTTGTTACAATAGTGATAAAAAGTGACACATGGAGCATTTGATTGATAACAATGACAAAGAAGTCCCACTGGAGAACAAACAGCCCAACTCTTGTTTTTGCACTTGTGCGTCTGATATCATAGAAAGAACCACAAGTCTAAAAGGACAAAATGAAGTTAGACAGATACTTGCCCTGTGCCCTGCTTTCATTTCTTCTTACCCTGTTTAACTGATGACTTTGGAGGACTATCTGCCAGTCTTGTGAATGGTCTTTTATGTTGAAATATTAATGCTGTTCCATTTTTCAGGCTCACTTTATGTCCTAGAAAGCTATGATTTAAGACAGGGTGGACTAGGTTAATGGACCAACAAATAAATGTTGCTGTAGATGTACTTAAAGTGGTAATGGACAACTTGTCTGCACTGCTGTCTGACAGACTAGATCACATCCCTTTTAAAAACCCAGCTGTATTAGGCTAATAAGTAGGCACATTTTCTTACATATCTAATCGAATTAATGCCGGCTGAATGTCACTAACCCTTTCCAGGCCAGGCGTTCTCTCCATCCAGTGGAAGCCTGTTTGAGGTTCACTCTTGTTTTACTTTGGGTAACTGTCATTTCACTTTACCTCTTCGCCTTCTTTTCCTCCTTAGACCTTTTCACAGTTATTCCAGTTTTTTCCACTATATAAGCTATCTAGTGAACCCTTTTGAGTAAAATAAAGCGTTTACTTCTTCATGTTTCTGTTGTGCGGCTGAGTCTTTGTTTTACCAGAAGATGTTATACCTTGTGGGAGACAAAATAGCAGAAAAACAAGGCTTATAACCAACCAGTCTAAATGCAGATAAAGTCATTATTCTATGGCCATTATGCTGGACAGTCAGTGTTTATTTTTATAATTGAAAGTTAAAGCTTTCCTAGGTGGCACAATGTGTTTCACTTTGGTGTCAGTGGTTGTGGTCTTATGATGTCTCTTGTCTTTTAACCTTATTGGAGCAACCAGACAGTGGGTGCTATTCAGTCCTTTACCAATTAGTAAAGCACACCTGACTGTGTGAAATGAAACCCACTGAGATGTGATAGTACATTAAAGTAATGGTTCATTAGTGTTTCAGAGTGTATTAAAGAAGCAGTTGGAAAAAGTATTTTGCATAGTGCCAGAAAAATCCAGTGTGGTATGGGTGGTACAGCTCATTAACAAAACTATACAGTGTGAAAATTTGAATGGCTGAACTGCTGTTGCTCCTGGGCTCATCTTAAAATGTTCTCGTTAGCCATATACTTTATTGGATATGAAAGATAAAAATTAACAGGATTCTGTTCAGAGTGATTCTTTGTTCACAATTTATTGCCATCTGGCTTGAAGCCATTGTTCTTTTGGGAGGCATATTTTATAGAGCAGTGACTTGGCATCTGTTGGTGGCCAACAGCTTGTTCGCCATTGAGTAATGGATATTCTTTCCTTGAAAGACTTTATTTTTATTATTAAGAGTTAGTAATATGAGCATGAGTTCTAACTGATTTATTATAATGTTGGTGATAGCTGTTGGCCTAATGAATTTTAATATAGGTTATGTTAAAAGACTAGAAAGCATCACTCCAATTACGCTATATGGGCAAAAGTATTGGGGCACCCCTTCATCACTGAATTCAGGTGCTTCATTCTGTCCCATTGCCACAGGTGTATTAAAATCAAGCAGCTAGCCAGGCAGTCTGCATTTACAAAGAAAGAATGGGTTGTTTTAAAGAGCTCACTGAATTCCAGCATGGTAGTGTACTGTAATATGATGCCACCATTGCAACAAGTCAGTTTGTGAAAGTGTAAGTGGTATTATTTTACTATGATAGCATTTGTGAACCGCAGCAACTCAGCCACAAAGTGGAAAACCACATCAAGTTACAGAACAGGGTCACCAAGCACTGAGGCGTGTAGTAGTAAGTCGCTAATGCTCTGCTGCCTCAGTAACAGCAGAGTTCCAAATGTCCTCTGGCATTAACATCAGCGCAAAAACTGTGCACCAAGAGCTTCATGGCATGGGTTTCAGTTTCCAGACAGCTGAATGCAAGCCTTACATCACCAAGCACAGTGCCAAGTCTTGGATGTAGCGGTGTAAAGCATGCCACTTCTGGACACTGGAGCAGTGGGAAAATGTGTGCTGTGGAGTGCCGAATCGCATTTCTCTACCTGGCAGTCTGATGGACGAATCTGGTTTTGTTGAATTGCCTGAGAACGTTACCTGCCTGACTGGATTGTGCCAACTGTAGAGTTTGGTGGAGAAGAAATAATGCTATGGGATTGTTTTTCTGGGGTTGACCTAGGCTCCTTACTTCCAGTGATGGGAACTTACAATGCTTCAGTTTACAAAGACAGTTTGGGCAATTTTATGCTTCCAACTTTCTGGAAAAAGTCTGAAGAGCACCCTCTCTTGTTACAGCATGATTGTGCCCCAGTGCACAGAGCAATGTCCACAAAGGCATGGTTGGATGAGTTTGGGGTGGAAGAACCTGACAGGCTCACACAAAGCCCTGACCTCAACCCCATCCAACACCTTTGAGATGAACAAGAAAAGAGATTGTGAGCCAGGGCCTCTTATCCAGTGTCAGTGCGTGACGTCACAAATGCTGAATAGGCAAAAATAAGAATATAATTGGCAAAAGTAAACACGCTCCAAAAGTCTTCCCAGAAGAGTGGAAATTGTTATAGCTGTAAAAAGGGGAAACAAATATATTATATTGCCTATGAGATTCAGAATGCGCTGTCATTAAAGCTCCTGTATGTGTAATGTGTAGGTGACCCAATACTTTTGTCCATATAACGTATGCGTCTTAGTCCACTGGTTGCTGCCCAGCCCTGGGACAGTAACTGAACAGTCAAGTCATTCTGTGTTTGTACAGATACCAAAAAACAAAAGAAACTCCTCAGAGACTTTGCAGAGAGCACTTGAGAAATTCAGTGCAAGCCAGTTAGAGTTCTGGAATCCAACAGCCCTGAAGTTTAAAGGGCTTTCAGCGGTCAATAACAGTACAAAAGCACTAGGAAGCTGATTAGGAAATAAATACATTATTGTATTATTCTGACACAGGCAGTCCTCATTCAGAAAATGATGTAAGGAAAAGATGGAAAGACCTCCTGAGCCGAGTAAGACACAGAAAAACAATTCTTTGAAAAACCAGAGGTGGGAGTAGGATATAATTACGATGTTATGGAGATGATTCTCCTCCTTTAACATGTTTGGTCAGCGTGGGAACTAGCAGTTCCGAGCAGTTGCTGGGTTGTTGCGCAACATTAACTCCAAGTTCAGTGACATATGTTTGCTAAGTTTAAAAAGATCTCGCACCTCCTCATTGTTGTACATCCAATGAATTGTTTCCATCCCTGCAATTACTCTGCTTGTTGTAAATTCAGTATACTGTATGATGGGCAACGTCACCTATAATGTTACAAGCATTAACTCCACGTCTTTTGACTTTACATTTGCTCCTGACTAGGCATATGAATTAAGCACAATTGTTACAAGAAGATGACTGCATAACTTCAGATCATTCACAAAAAAATGCCCAGTGCCTTCACTCACTCTTTTTGTCAATAAAAGGAAATCGCTATGGCCTTTCATAGTTCCATGGGCATATCCAGCATCTGGAAGAACAGGACAAAACATGAAATCTTACTTTATGCTGATAACCTGGTGCTCTTGTATCAAAACCAAGTGCCTCAGTGGCCATGTAAAATCAAATCTTCACAAAGGCGAGCTTTTCACTGAGAGAAAGAGTTCAATGGAGGAAAAAAGTGGCATGTACAGTGTCTCTGAGTCTGATTGCCTCAAACCATCTGTTTCGGGTTTTCTTGCAGTAATGGCACAGGAGAGGTATGCTTCAATGATCTATATAGAGACAGCACTTTGGCATTGTTTGAGTAGTAAAGTTAAAAAAAAACAGTCTTTCTGAATCATTTTACCCTAGGTGCAGTACGTGCTAGTCATCATTTTCTGTCTTAATTGTCCACCGACAGATGTTGATACAGTCTGTGCTGTTTGTCAGGAACAGGAATAGAACATTGAGACCACACAACACATCGTAACTGATATGCCAAACAGGATGCTAGAGACATTATACATATGGCGGAAACATGGAACTCAAAGAATGTGAAACACTGATCAGAAAAGATGGAGGATGTCCTGTCACATCTGCAAGAGTCAGTTAAGAGCTGAAATATATCATCCAATCAAGTGGTTGACATTTCATTTGTATATTGGCATACATATCTCTATTTGTTATCATAGTAAAGATGAAGCTAAGTTTACACTTTTACTTTTTCTTGGCTTTCTGTATCCAAAACATGAGTTAGCATATTTCTGCAGTAGTTGAGCTGTAATTAAGCTGTCATGATGTGAAACTGTCCCTATGCATATTAAAAGTATAACATGTAGGGTGGGGGTGCTATTAAACCTTATTTTGGGACAGAATTGCCAAACCTGGATTTGACAATTTTATTCACGCTCTTTTATGTTCCGTTGACCATAGAAATTAAAGTTATGGTCCCCTGCCCATTTATTCAGCTAGGGGCTTCAGTATAAATGCCTCAATTCATTCCAAGATACCTGCTGAATTGAAAGACCTGCTTGGAGAAGTACAGGTAAGTGCGTCCAGTTAGGTTACTGCAACTACCAGACCAGTAACTACACATAACTCTATGTACAGATATAAAATTCCGTCTTCTTTTGGCTGCTCCCATTAGGGGTCACCGCAGTGGATCGTCTGCCTTCATCTCACCCTATTCCTTGCATCCTCTTCTGTCAAACCAACCCTCTTCGTGCCCTTCTTTAAAACATCTATGAACCTTCTCTGTGGTCTTCCTCTTCTCCTCCTGGCTGGCAGCTCCATCTTCAACATCCTTTGTCCAATATATCCACTATCCCTCCTCTGCACATGTCCAAACCATCTCAGTCTGGCCTTTCTGACTCTGTCTCCAAACTTCTTAACCTGAGCTGTCCCTCTGAATAAATTCCTAAAGAGATTAAACTGAAAAGGCATTTAAAAAATATAAAACAACCAGGCAAAAGTTATGATTTAATAACATCTTACTTGTTCAGCAGAAATCATTTATCACTGCGTGTGAATAAGGTTACTTTCTCTTCATGCTGGAAGGAAGAATCTAATTCCCTTGTGTCTTTCTGTCTCCCTTGTCGAGCTAGCAGCAGCGGATCTGTACAGAAGTAGTATGATCAGCACCTACACAGCTCTGCTGCTCTGTTTGTGCAACAGAGTATGTGTGACGGTTGGTACTCATTGCTACCTTCAACCAAATGCAACATTGAAAGACTGCCAGATGGCATCATCAGAACTGATGGAAATTGTTAAGCTAAAGGCTTACACTGGATCAGACAATCAGGAACTGGTTCTCAAATGGGCCTGGGTCTTGACTGGCATCCTTAACGAAGGCACTTGGAGCTTGTCAGTTAATTCAACCTCTATGTCCTATTGCTTATTTCAGTTGAAAAAAATGTCTTGTATTTATTCTGACTTTAGCCCCTATTGTGACACATACAGAAGTGTTATAGCCTACTTTATTTCCATTTTTTAGTCCTGCCCAGACCAAGTAGATGTCAAATTGAAACCTAGTGCTCTGGTTACTCTGAAGTCACTTGAAAGGACCCCTGTTAACTGCAGAAAAATGTATGTATTCATCCATTGTCTCCCATCTGGCTCAGCTAGCCATACTGCTCCAGTGGGAGTACACTACCCCTCTCCCCCATACATGATAGTGATGGAAGATGATGTCCTTAAACTTCTGTAAGGATTGCAAGTGTAAACTTAAACCTAGAGAAAATCAGATACTCACTGAGGATATATCAGGCCCTTTTTTGAATAAATTCTAGTACTGGCTGCAAAGTTCAGCTTGACTATGTTCCACATCATTTACCCATACAGTGCAAGTATTTGGTGTGTCAGATAGATATTAGTATGCATAGCTCACCGTCAGTGACTGGAAAGGGATTGTTTTTTGTTGTGTACACATGCTATCCTCTGTTGTTTTCTGTGTGTGTGTGCTCTGTTTTATATGTTATACACACAACATTATGCATCAGGAGTCACATTTTATTTTTTATCAAGATTCCCACATACTGCATAGCTACAGAAACACTGCTTTAATTAAGATTTGAACATACTGTATTCATGACCATGAACAATGACCACAAGTTGTCAATTGCTACAGGAGTCTCCGTCTCAGTGAACTACAGCTAAACCTTTTCATTATTTGTGGCCACTCTTACACATAAAGTCAAAAGAACATAACGTAAATAATGCAATGTCAACAGTCTAAATAAAATATTTGAACTAAAACATCGATACTCCGATGAGTTACTGCACTCGCCACGGTGGAACGGTCCAAGTATGAAGGCAAAAAGGGCAGAAAAATTAAAAATTTAAAGACTACTATAAATAAGTTAACTGCACCATTAAATCGAAGTAAGGGCATTGTTTACATTTACACTGCAGAAGCAGCTTCACATTTGATTTTGTATTCTCCTCTAACTCACTACCCACCCCCAGGTGCAGATGTAGCTCATTTAGTTAATTACTGTCATTTCCGCTTGGTTAGTGCTCACAAAAATGTTAACCCACACATAAAGACAAACTCACAGTAAAATGCAGACTGTAAAATACACGTAACACCTACACATGTGCGGCAATCGCATATGAATCTCTAAGTTAACCTCAAACCCCACTGTTTTGTATTTATGTTTACAGAGAATGAAATGTTCATCTGAAGCGTAACTGTAACAAAGTGCAATGATGATACAAGTGAAGCACTGGCGGCATTTGGTGCAAAGATGCACACATATGTAAACCGGTGCACATGCGTCAAGACGCTACATAATCAGCATACATTATCAGCACTTATTAAGGTGTGAGATATATCATGCAGCAAGTGAAAAGTCATTTCTTGAAGTCAAGAAAGCAGTGAAAACAAAAAAGTAGGGATTTTAGCAATTTAAAATCCCTAGCCAGCATACTAGTTCAGAGAATTTCCAAGACATCAAGTCTTGAGGTGGTACTAGAATGCAGTGTTTAGTACCTTCCCATTTAAAAAAAAAATCTGTAAGTTGGTGCTCATACAACCAGATCCCACAAGAATTACTGCAGCAAACAAAAGTTGACTGTAACAGAAAAGGTATATAAATGGGGCTGGGTTACTGCTGACTGGTTAGAGTGCACATGCTGACCCCTGTCCACTGTGGAAATCGTGAATGGACATGTGAGCATCAAAATGGAAAAAGGTAGCCCGGTCTGATGAATCATGCTTCCTTTTATAATATATGGAGAGGAGATCAGCGAGTGTTAGCAATAGAAGAAAGCAAGCCAGCAGAGGCTGTGTGGTGTTGCTCTAGGTAAAAAGGTCCACTTGAAAACCTTGGGTCACCTAAGCATAGTTTCATTCTTCATACATCCCTTCATGGCAACAGTATTGGCAGTGGCCTCTTTCAGCAGAATAGACTGCCCTGCCTCACAAACACTGCACAGGAATGATTTGAGAAACATGATGAAGAGTTCAAGGCATGAACTTGGTCTCCAATTTCTCTACATCACAGCCCAACTGAGCATCTGTAGGATGTGCTGGAAAACAAGCCCAATTCTTGAAGGTGCCATCTCACAAGTTAATGTCTTGGTTTCTGATACCACACTACATATTCAGATATATTGGAAGTTCATGCCTCAACATGTCAGAGCTGTTGTTGCTGTAGTTAGAATGCCATCGCTGAGCAGTCTACATCTTCCATCTATCTGTCCAAAGTAACTGCAAATCTATATTGTGAGCGAAATGATGAAATATTGCCGTTATTTGCTACATTTCTTTTAGATGCTTTTTATCTCGGGGAAGCAGGGAGCATCCGGAATTGAGGAAAAAATATCACTGTAGTTAGAAAACCAAATATTAGCAGGGGAGGCTGAGATGGGATGAAGATTGATTTTCTTTGGAAACCATAAATGATTAACTTAAAAGTAAAGAAAAGGAATACAACTGCACAAAAGAGAGAGAGGAACTAGTCATGACAAATGAAGAAATTGTGTCTATTCAGTATTTCATATAATCAAAAGCTCTGCAGTTGAACATTATAGATGTAAATAGCGACTACTCTCAATATTATACTATTGGCACTTTAGCAGGCAAATATAATTATCATTATTGTTCCAATAATTGCCTTTCTCTGCTCTCTGTGCCATTGCCTGTGGGTTCCTCACACAAAACAGTGACACAGACTTCAGATTATACCTTATTCAAGTGGAAGACAACAATGTTCATTATCTCCAAAATGTTTGGCCCACTAAAAAGAGTAAGAGAGACAGCACAAGCAAGCACATTGATCAAACAGCCGTTAAAAAATACAAGAGTATCGCAAATGTGACATCTTCAACCTCTATCCCTGCCGTCAGCCAAATACACTCTCTTCATTAACAACACTGAGTTTTTGACTCAGCAGCCATTTATACTTAATTCAGCTATTACTGCCATCACTTTGGAATTAAGGCCAACCTGGCTTATGATGATGTAAACAGGGAAACATTGCTATAATACACAGGCATATTACTGAAGACATTTCTGAATTATTTTCCAGGAAGAGTGTGCTTAAAAACAGCAGGTGATACCTTAACAAAAACTGTGCAAGCAACTTGAGATGTAGTGGTAACTCACTGTTAAAGCAATCAGATTAACATCAAAACGAGATTTGAGAATTTGGAATAATTCAAGATGATGTAAGGGGAAGAACACCTTGAAATCAATGCAAATCTGCATAAGAAAAGCATCTCACTAGCCACATTAGCACAGTTCTATTCTGTTTTACATACTGCAACCGCTTGAACAGAAATCTATCTAAACCATTACTTCAGCCCCAAAACACCGAATAAATATTGTTTCCCCCTGACATCTGGCAAAGCTGAGAATGATGCAACTCAGAATGATGAAATTGTGCAGGAAGGCAGAATTTGCTCATTCGTCTGCCCTGGAAACTAACTTTTTGTGTGCACTGGTGCTGCTTTGTATTGAGCTCTGTTGCTGTGCTTGTAGTGTTTTTTTTCTCTCTCTGAGGATCAATCAGACAAAGATTGATATTCATCTCTTGCTTCAGTGGACTCCCAGACCTTCCAAAAACATCAGAGCTTTGAGTCAGTCGGGATCAAATGCTCTCACCAGCTATGTCTTAAAATTTGTTAGCAATCATTACCCATCAGCTAACTAAATGTATAATCAAATCCATTAATACAACAGGCATAGCTGCTTGGCTCTAGCAGCTGCCAGAGCATATGCTGGAAGCAACACCTTAATAAAAAAATAAGCTGGTTGTCTGCTTTTGCCATTGATAACAGTATCTAAATTCTCACTACTTAACAGTATATATATATATGTGTGTGTGTGTGTGTGTGTGTGTGAGTGCGTGTGTTTAAAAATATTCATTTTAGCATATCAAATCATTTTTTTAATAGGCACTGGTATAACAATACTCTGTGAAAGACTAGTAATCTGTCCAGGGTGTACCTTGCATCTTGATGTCCTGTGACAGCCCCTGCCTCTGCTTCCATCTCACCCTATCCCTTGCATCCTCTTCCCTCACACCAAGCCTCTACATGTCCTCCTTCACTACATCCATGAATCTTCTCTGTGGTCTTCTTCTTCTCCTCCTGCCTGGAACATGTCCAAACCATCTCAGTCTTACCTCTCTGACTTTGTCTCCAAACTTCTCAACATGAGCTGTCCCTCTGATGTACTCATTCCTAATCCTGTCCATCCTGGTCACTCCCAGGGAAAATCTCAACATCTTCAGTCCTGCCACCTCCAGCTCCACCTCCTGTCTTTTTGTCAGTGCCACTGTCTCCAAACCATACATCATAGCAGGTCTCACTACCATCTTGTAAACCTTCCCTTTCACTCTGGCTGCTATCCTTCTGTCACAAAGCACCCCTGACACTCGTCTCCACCCACTCCACCCTACCTGCACTCTCTTCTTCACCTCCCTTGTGCTCTGTCCTAATGAGACTAAATTATGATACATACACTACTCTCAAAAAGTTAAG
>VUQH01082718.1:0-10307 GCA_015106775.1 Etroplus canarensis
TGGGGAAAGAACAAGAGGCCCAGATAGAAAGAGAAGAAAAACCAAAGGGGTGGGGTGGGGGGGCAGTTGTTTGAGGGTTTAACCTAATAAAAGAAACACTAATTGGCAGATAAATGGAGAGAAGATTCAGAGAAAATTAGAGAGGGCTAGAAGACACAACTGATGTTGTAGTTCAATGCATTTGATTCATTTGGGATTAGCCTTTGGTGAGGTCGTGTACACAGAGAAAAGTAAAGAGACAGAATAAAGTACTGGGATTTAGTATAACACGCAAGACTGTCTGCATTCTCTGTAGTATAGCATGTACAATAGACATGATTTAAAATTCATAATTTCTATGCTTGACATATTATATTTTATGTTATATTTTGGTGGCCAGGTATTAGGTGAGTCCAGCCGATGGACATATTTTGCGAATTTGTCTGTCTCTTTATGAACTGCAACTGATAAATATTTAACTGGAAAAAAGCAAATCACAATCTTTGCTAACAGCAACTGGCAACTGAAGTAGATATTTCACATTTGTGTTGGACATATTTCTGTCTTTCGCAAAAGAGAACAATCAGTCTTTCATGGGTACTGTAAAATCCATTGTTTAATTAATTGTTACTACTTGAAACCTTGACCAAAACTGTATGTGCAGCTGTGCTCCGTAATTATTTGATAGCATATGTTATCTCTACCTAGAGGCTGGAAGCAATAACCTGATTGTTTTAAGTCCCACAGCTTGTCGGTTTAATCTGGATTAAAACCAAGAATAAGCACAAATAGGTGTTTTTAAAGTCTTTTTTACAACAAGCTCTTCCATGATTGCATTTAATGAAAACAGCTTGTAAGGACTGAAACAACCTGCTCACTGGGCGCACAAAATGCTTAACGGTTTTTATGACATGTGCTGCTGACCTCTTGGCCAGGTCACCCATGTGAAAGAGATCCTGATCTCAATGGGTTCTTTACCTGGTTAAATAAAGGTAAATAAAATAAAATAAATTATGTATCACCAGTTGTCGCTTTCTGAATGATGATGGCCAACAGTGTTTTTTTAAACAGATTTTTTTTTTTAATCAGACCCTAAGGCTCATGGGAAGATCATGAATATAGTGTACTATATTAGACTACATAATTTGATAAGCAACAAAAGCAGGTCGAGGCTGATCATAGTTTTTGCCTTTTTCCTTGCTATCAACATTTCTTTGATCTTTCTCTAGGTGCATAGTCATTTATGGAGGATTTTTTGCATTGTTTGCTTATATTACCACAGACAACATGAATTTAGCATTAACAGAATGTGGTCCCAAAGTAAATGGAGGTCTCTTCAGAACAGATGTGTACATTAGAAGTAGTTGAGATATGCTGTGCCCTAAACCATGACCTAAGTAAATCCACCTACATCTAATAGGTGATGAACACTCACTATGATTTAGAAACAACCACACTGTGTTCTGCTGATCCTTCTTGTTCACTAAAAATAAGGCTTAATTGTCTTTAACACATGCACACACATGCAAACGCACTTGCACATTGCAAAGGATAAAGAGACTGAATTTCTTGGAGCTAAAGACACTTGTGCACACATATACAATCACAGAGTGAATGAGGGTTATTAAATGCCTTCGTATCAAAAGCACACAGCTCTTCCACTTCAAAGAGGAGTAGAGACCTGAGGCACACAACACAACTTAAAACTCACTATCTCTGCTTACACGCAGACACACGTCTGAGGTTAGTCTATTAAACTTTAATTTGTTACCCCAAAGTTGACCCTTACCATTACACACCAAGCAGAAGCACACAGGAGAAAGATGTCAAAACAGCTCTCCATCATGCACAATGTCTCACACCCTCTACACAGTGTTCTAGCTAGCCAGTAAAGTATGTTTAGCCAAGTAAAAATGCTTCACTGAATGGACCTCATTTAGTGCATATGCAGGTTTCATGCACATACTGTATCATTCATCAGTATTGTCTCACCTGAATTTTTTCCATACTCAGACCATACCATGCGAAGAAATGATAAAGGCCAGGCTCTCTTAGAAAATGTGAACACATTTTTACACTGAATATTACTGCTACTACTATAACTACTAACAAAAACAACAACGACAATAGCAACAATATTATTACTACTGCTAGTACTGCTATTTTTATTGTCATTTCATTTTGGTTGTTAGTTAAAATTTTTCTACCACCATAAGCCAAAAATGTTCTGAATTAAAATTAAATACAATAAGAACAATAACAAAAAGATATTAATTTACATTCAAAGAACAGAATGTCCTAACTGAAAAGATTTAGGATTTAACCCTAAAAAACCATAAAGGAATTATGTTATCTTATACTAACTTCCATATGTTTTTGCATTAGATTTTTAAATTAGTGTCACTGTAAAGTTGCATTTGAAACAGTGGATTTTAAATCAAACCAGCATCTTGCCAGCTCTACAGATGAGTACTAGCAAGAGGCTGCAGAGTGCAGACTTACCTTTAATTCAAGTGGTCTGACCAACAATTTGGATTAACTGTTTAGGAATTACAGCCATTTTCATATATAATGCCCCATTTTCTCAGGGGGTCAAAAGTAATGGGGGAGACAAACTGAAGATCTACTAAATTTTAAAGACAATTATTGTTTTTAATACTTTGATGAAAATTTAGGACCCATGGTCATCACCAAATCTTGTTTTCTCCTTTGTGATGCTCTGCCATACCATAATTTCTCATCTTTCTCTCCTATCCTCTCTTTCTTACATCTTTCAACATTGGTGAGTGTTTTTTTTCCTTCCTTCCATGGAAAAAATAACTGTACCTTTATGCCTTGCATATCCAGGCCCATGTGGTGACCTAACTTTCTCCTGGAATCAGATGGAAGGATTACTAGGCTGCACACATGAAAATGAACTTGCTTTACAATATATTCTATTAACCTGTCTATCAGAGTTAATTACTCATCACCTGCAGGTGCAAGAAAGCCATTCTGGATCAAGTTGGACCACCTTAGCCCCTGTGTCATTATTCACATTGCAGGTAGCAAGCAAGAGCCAGCAGATTTCTAAATATCAAACATATGCACAGTGGTAAGAACAAAACTGGCCTATGTTTGTACATTTGATTGATTTGATTTGACCCAAATGATTTTTGGTTTGTTTTATGGCAGTGACTTGGTATACATTTCTCAAGCAATCTACACTCTTGGCTATGCTCTAATTGTAAATCTAAATGTAATTTAATCCTGTCATGCAAATGTAAAAATAGATTACATTACACTTTGTTCACACTTTGGGACTGCTCTCTAACAGGACTTTTCACTTTTCAACTTCTGCAAAAAGTTCAACCGGTCATCAAATTCTGCTTTGTACAACTTTCATTGCACCAATCTGACCGCTGCACCAAGTTGTTACTGGAACATACATCGGTTTTAGACGAGAGGGCAGGAAATGCTGAAATAATTGCAAAGCTATTCATGAGTCTACACAGCTACACACACGTCTATACTGATATGTATACACACACACACACACACACACACACACACACACAACAGGAGATGGTAACCAGATTCTAAGTAAGGTTGTAATGAGGTTTCTGTCTTTCAAATTCCTCCTCAGCTCACTTCAGTATCTTGTTTATTCTAGGGCACTTTAATCAGTGTTGATTGCAACCAGAATTTAATAAATAAATAGCCTGATTTACATTTGACTGTCATACTCAACCCAGACTTATCTCATGGCACAACAATGTAGCACACCCTGCTATACAGGTACATCTCAAAAAATTCAAATATTATGAACAAGTTCAATGTTTTTTGTCACTCATTTCAGAAAGTGAAACCCATAGATTCATTACACAGAGTGAAATATTTCAAGCCTTTATTTCTTGAAATTTTGATGATTATGGCTTACAGATAATGAAAACCCAAAATTCAGTGTCTCAGAAAACTAGAATATTACATAAGACCAATAAAAAAATGATATTTTAAACAGAAATGTCAGGGGACCTTGATTTCCAAATGAAATGAAAAATTTACTTTCAACTGAAAAGAGGACTTTGGACCACTGAGCAACAGTCCAGTTCTTTTTCTCTACAGCTCAGGTAAGATACTTCTGATGTTGTCTCTGGTTTGGAAGTGGCTCGACATGAGGAATGTGACATTTGTAGCCCATGTCTAGGATTCACCTGTGCATAGTGGCTCTTGATGCGCTGACTCCAGCCTCAGTCCACTCCTTATGAAGCTCCCCCAGTTTCTTGAATGGATTTTGCTTGACAATCCTCCTCAAGGCTGCGATTATCCCTTTTGCTGGTGCACCTTTTCCTACCACACTTTTTCCTTCCACTCAACTTTCTATGAACATGCTTGTATACAGCACTCTGTTAACAGCCAGCTTCCTTAGCAATGACCTTTTGTGGCTTACTCTCCTTTTGGAGGGTGTAAGTGACTGTCTTCTGGACATCTGTCAAATCAACAGTCTTCCCTATGACTGTGTGGCCCACTGACCCAGACTGAGAGATCATTTAAAGGCTCAGGAAACCTTTGCAGGTGTTTTGAGCTGCTTAGGCAGCAGCTTAATAGGGTGTGACACCGTGACTTTCCAATACTGAACTTTTTCACAATATTCTAATTTTCTGAGACACTGAATTTTGGGTTTCATTATCTGTAAGACATAATCATCAAAATTTCAAGAAATTAAGGCTTGAAATATTTCTGTGTGTAATGAATCTATATAATATATGGGTTTCACTTTCTGACTTAAGTGACAAAAAAACATTGAACTTTTTCATGATATTCTAATTTTTTGAGATGTACCTGTATGGCCTGATCAGTAGAAATTTCCTTCTGACAATTTGAGATGCATCTAGGGTGATCAGATGTCACCAGACATTTGTTTGGGACTGCACAGCATTTTTATCCCTTGTCCCCCCGTCAAAGATACTGAAACAGTGTCCCACATTTTAATTCATTGTATTCAAATTCAAATGCAGTTTTCTGAAATCTGGCTTTAACTTGATGCATGTGAAGAAATAGGGGAAGACATTTTATTATAGTCAAGTGAAGGTTAGCCTGTCCAATCCTATGCCCATCAATTACACTTTATCAAACAGTCTCTAACACTTCCATGAATTACAATTCATTGAGAAGTGATTATCTGAACACTGAAGCTATGTTAAAAGTACAATACTATAAAACTCAATGATGATGTCCCAGGGTCAGTTAAACAAAAGAAAAACTTGATAGCTGATTATTATTAATTGGAGTGCCTGAACTTAGACTGGACTTAATGTACTTAGGTAAGTCAACAGTGTCAGAAATGATTAGATTAATGCTCTTGAATCCCACACTTATGCTCCCCTATTTTTAGGAATGCATTAATTTAAAATCAAAGAAAAAAGACAACCATTAATTTCTCAGGAAATCTGGTGAATTTCTGTTTGTTGATCTTTTCATGTCGAAGTTTATCCTATTATACTTAAACATGTCATGGTAATACAATATTTAAAAGTGCTCAGTGTTCTAGATTAAAACGTTATTTTTTGGATTACTGTGTCATAAATAAAATATATAACTGAATTAAATGACTATACCATGTTTCTAAGATGTTTCTAATTGATAAATATATGTCCTAAATCCAGGGATTTATTGCTTCAGAAACAGTCTCCAGTCTGCCAAAGTAGTATTTGCTGATGCACAGTTCTAACAAAACACCACCATGTATTAAGTTGAGAGATATAGTTTTTCTTAAATGCTGAATATTGTCAATTCTACTTGTTTGCAGATTAGATAAATGTTTCAAATATAAACTAATAATTATACACGTATTTAAATCAATCAGATGCATTGTCCAGAAAGAATACATCTACATTAGTAATTAAAAATACACTAAGCAAAATAACAAAGTTGGTCTAAGAGCCACCACAATTTTACTTATGTAAAAGAAAAAAAATAGTTGTGAAAAATATTCTCCTTTTATATGCATTACAGCAAAATATGTTTTAAAATTCTGGCACTCTGGGCACGTGACCTTGTAGATCACTCCACACTTGCTGTGTGCTGCTGTCTTGTCTTTGGGGTGGACCAGCTGCTGTCTGATAGTGTTGACCGGCTTGTGGAAAGTGGGATCCCCATGTTGGATGAAAGTTAATTTCCAGTTCACGAAATGGATGGCAAGCTTGCATTTTTGGATACACCTGCCCAAATACAGGAAGATGCCTGCCTCAAGATTACCATCTACAGGAAGCCCACTCACATGAACCAGTATTTACACTTTGAATTCAACCACCACTTGGAGATCAAGAGGTCAGTTGTCCAGACTTTACTTGATAGAGCAAACTGGCTGGTCACGATGCCGGAAGATCAGCATGAAGAACATCGCCATGTAAGGAACGCATTGTCAGCTAACAGCTACCCCAAATGGATGCTGAGGATCCCCAAGAGGAGGAAGAAGGCCCCACCAGAAAAAGACAGTATGCCATCACAGATTAGACACAGCGTTGGTCTCCAGTACATCAGGGGTCTGTCAGAACACCTGTCCAGGGTTTTCATCCAGCATGGGGTTCCCACTTTCCACAACCCGGTGGAGACGGAAGAAACGTGAGGCCATTGAGATCCGGATGCACAACCCCAACTCTGAACCGTGACATTGGATACAATCTGCCGGCCATCTACGTCCAGCTGTTGATAGCGCAAGACCAGCCTGGTGCAGGTCATGTGGCCAAGAGGGTGTAATTCAGATGGCACTGAAGAAGCAGCTGAGATAGCTGCAAAATCTCTGCACTCTTGTAAAGTTGAACTCTGATGGGTAACTGTTGTTTTATTATTAACACTATGACGGCGTCAGGAAACAACCTTCATTGTAATATTAATTTTGCGTGTTGTCCACTTCAAGCTGCTAATCTTTCTCTGTTATCCAATTAACAAACTCAGTTCCTATTGAATTTTAATCACCTTTTTACTGCTTATGAACCTGAAAAGTATTTTGTAAATGTACATTTCCTAACAGTATAGTGGTGAGCTAGGGGTTGACAAAAAGTCACTGCCATGTAAATCAGTGTTTGGGTTGCCTTTTTGTTCTACAACAACAAAAAATAGTAATTATAGGCATAACACTTTTGCCACTGAAATTAAGTGTATCAAAGCAAACTAAATGCACCGTTAAACCCTTAGTTACAATTCTGTTATTTCTCTCTCTTCCATTATTTCTCTCTCTCTCTAAGAAGAAAATGACGTACATTAAACCAGCCAAGAAAAGGTTGCAAAAAGAAATCAGACTATGAGAACTGACCATACGTATAACTTGTTTTAATACCTTATGAAGCTCTTTCCTATAAAGTTATGGTCTCATTTACAGAAAAATAGCCAATAAAGCAGAATATGCTTGAGGGATTGGTTTCTTGTGATTCACAGATTCCAGTCATAAAGTTGCAATGTCTTTGGTTTCTTAATCAAATCTACCCCACACTCAGGTTTCCAGGTTTCAAAAAAGTAAAACAGCAATCGCCAAAATGCTCAGCTCAAACTGGAAATTGTCAAATCAATGGAAAATTAAACCAGGGGCTATGTTACTCTTTTGGACAAAAATAAAAAAATCATAAAAATCTAAAGCTTTTCCTGATTTAAAAGTGGCCAGTCTCACATTCAAGGTCATATTCTTGTACACCTCTGGAGATTTTTAGCATGACTGCTATTTTCACCTAGTGGAAGTCCTGGTGTGTTTTTTTGTATAATAGAGCTGAAGACTGTTTCCAATTAACACAACAGTGCCAGTGTATCTTCTTAAGATAACTGTGTTATATCAGTTTGAGGAATCATATTTTCCAATTAAACTATATTAATTATCATTACAATCATCTCTTCATCTTTTTCCACTTATCCAATTCAGTGTTGTGGGGGCTGCTGGAGCATATCCCAGCTATCATGGGGTGAAGGGTGGGGTACACCCTGGACAGGTCGCCAGTCTGTTGCAGCACAGAGAGACAGACAACCAATTATGCTTACATTCACACCTGCGGTCAATTTCCAATCACTAATTAATCTAAACCCTTTGCATGTCTTTGGACTGTGGGAGGAAGCTGGAGCACCAGGAGAAAACCCATGCAAACACAACACAGAATGGCCTTAGACTGCCAGATTCAGACCCAGACACTCTTGTTGTGTGGCGACAGTGCTCACCTCCATGCTGCCCAATCAAATCTAATCTATTTAAATTTAATGCAACTGTGTACATAAAGCATCAATTTATAGCAGCCTTGTGGTGTTTTATAGCATCAAGTGCAAACCATAGAAAATCAGAGAGACAACACCAACAATCAGATGATCACCTATAAGCAAGTACTTGGCAGTGTTAGGAAGGAAGAACTCCCAGGACTAGGCTCAGGGAGGGATAGTCATCTGCCACAACCAGTTTGGGGGTGAGGGGAAAGAGAGGAAAAAAAAATGGAAGCATAGAGAGGCAAAGACAAAACAAACTATGGGAGAAAGAAGACAAAATTAACAGGCATGCAATAGTGAAGTGCTCTGGAGCAAAAAGAGATGAGTGGAGAAAAAATCCTGGTCCCCTGATCCAGCCCTAACTATATTGCTCTATTGAAAAGTAAAGTTCTAAACCTCATCTTAAAAATAGAGAAAGTATATGCCTCTTGAAGTCAAGCTAGGACCTAATAATAAAGATAATGAACTAGGGTATTGGGGATTTTGATCACCTTGTAAAAATGGTGTTACATTTAGGTAGTTATAGTGAAGGGTCATTGAGTTATCTAAATAAATACCTGGTATTTCATTATGTGGGTTAGTATTAAATAACAAAAACCTAACTAGATAGAGCAGATAGCCATGACTAGAACACATAAGCCTCTGCACTCTAACAAAAATCATTTGTGGATGTTTAAATCCTAACTTCACCACGTTTAAAAAAAAAAAAAAGTGGCTCAATGCCAGCACAAATTAGATATCTGAAATGAAGAGGTTTCTTCAGTGTAAGCATTTGTTATATTTTATGTGAGTTCAGTGATGCGATAATATGCAATTGAAGTGGCTAAATGCCAGCTAACTGCTTGGCTGTATTAAGAAATAAGGGCTTAGCTAATCTTTACTTTTGTGATATTGCTGTCTTTGGATTCCTAATAAGGGTAATGATAGGATGATCCTATCTGTGTTGCAAGCATCCAGTGCAGGCAGGATGCCAGCGAACAACGCAGTTGGAGATCTGCTGAGGAGGAGAGTGGCTGCTTTTTTATTTTCACAGTGTGACTCTACTTCCAGCTCTTTTTCTTGTCTTTTACTAGATCTTTATAGATCAAAAGCCCATTTAAAAAAATACATAAAAAAATCTTTTAAATATTTTGACCTCAAACTAAGTGAATGTTCTATAAAGCATTGACTGGTTGACTAAGAAATTGTTTGACAGAAAAGCTTCACAAACTAATGAAATGAACATAAAGAATGAGTGTTATATAATACATGCCAAAGGTAAAATATTAAGAAATCAATTTAATTTGATCAAGTTTCATAAAGTTGCTGCTTCTCTCATTATGGAATTAACAGTGTTATTACACACACACACACACACACACACACACACACCATCCAATGAGATAATTAAATGTTATTGTCCTCATTTCTGGAAACACAAAAAGAAGCTAATGAACAGAATTCAAGAATGATTGTGTTTAGTACTTTTTTTGCCAATATATTTATTGTCTTTTTCAAAATTATTTCACAAACACATAACATATGCACATACATGTCACAGTTTGGTGTGAGAGAGAGCGAGCAGGACCCAAAATGCAGACTCTGAGACAGACTAAGGAACTCAAAAGGCTTTATTAACCACTCACCAAAAGGGTTATAAAGTCCAAGGCTGAGAATCCACACAGGAAGAAAACAAAAGCAAAACCTTCTCTCTCGGGCAAGAATCCACATAACGACGACAAGGACGCAACACAGGACTGAAGACACACAGAGAATAAATACACAAAGACTGACGAGCAAACGAGGGACAGGAGGGAGAGGAACACAGGTGGCAACAATCAAGGGCAGGAAGTAAAACTCAATACAAGGCACAAGACAAAACAGGTTTCAAAATAAAACAGGAACAGAAAGCTAGACATGAGCACAAACTTGACAATATACAAGAATCACAGCAAGGAAATCACTGGAGAACTAAAAGCAACAAAGGAAGGCTCAAAGAGTAGAAATGCAACCGAACTAAGACAAAACTCCAATAACCATAAATAAACGAGGGAAACATTAGGAAACTCAAAAACCAAGGAAATGCTTAAGAAATACAAAACTAAACAACCAAAATGCAGGACCATGAC